>CM057795.1:3628968-3747874 GCA_030145905.1 Populus davidiana | reverse complement strand
GAAGTTTTGAATTAGATTTTTTGTTTTTTTCCCGTGTCCACCCATTTATAAGGAGGTCTTTGGCTTGTCTATTTCAAAGCACCCTTCCCTAGCTACTCCTTCCTCCTTCCTTTCTTATTCTTGTTTCCTCTTCTCCTTGCATATTTCTTGTCAATGGCACGTGGACTTAAGGCATGGAGGATATTGCTGTCTATTGTGCTGGGGGTATCAAACTGGCAACAGTGGGCTTGTGGATCATCACCTCAAGTTCCTTGTCTCTTCATCTTTGGAGACTCAGTGTTTGATAATGGGAACAATCTGGCCCTTGAAACAGATGTGACAGTTGATTATCTACCTTACGGTGTAGACTTTCCTTACGGGTCTACAGGAAGGTGTAGCAATGGCGTCAACATAGCGGACGCGATCGGTCTGCAGCTACCTCTCTTCTCTTATAAACATAAAATTTTCGTACGATGTTTTTCTCATTAGCTAGGAATTAAGCTACTTTTTAAGGGGAAAAAAATCGGATTAAATTAAAAATCTGGTTTCAGTTTGCTTTTTACTATCTGCTGCTCAATGTTTCATCATTTTTTTCCCCAAAAACATTGTATAAATTATTTAATGGGCCGATTCAATTTTAAAACTCTTTGTGCGATGTTCGAAGCTTTGTGCTATGAATAAACAAGTATATACTCTTTCAGTCATTGCACTAATTTAGTACAGTTTTTGTTTCAGCTGACCTATTGGGCTTTGAAAATTACATTCCACCTTTCGGCAAGGGAAATTGCAGGGAGTTTATGAATGGTGTAAATTATACATCTGGTGGAAGTGGCATTCTTAATATGACTGGATATCTTTTGGTGATTGCCAACACTTTTATGCCTCTTAATTACCAATGCTTTAAAATCTTTCGGTGTGTCTCTCTCTCTCTATATATGTATGTATGTATGTATAAAATCTAACATTTTCTAAAATTTATGACGTAATCCTTGTTTTCATTTTTTCTTTGATGTGTAATCTTCTTGATGGCCATCCGATCTGTTTTTCTAAAATTAATTCAGTAAGAATATTTATGTCTTAATTTGCAGCACTAACAATATGATTCTTCTGTATGGAAAGGGACAACGATACACCATGGATCTTCAGTTATATAACCACAAGATTATAGCATCACGGATTGCCAAAGAACTGGGGGGTGCAGATGTTGCAAACAAGTACCTTGGCCAGTGCATATATGCTGTTGAAACGGGTTACAATGACTATCTCAACAACTATTATGGCGAAGGCTACAATACCAGCGACATCTACACTCCTGAACAATTTGCACAACTTCTTGTTCAAACTTATGAAATTCAACTAGAGGTATGTTTATATGTATATATAAGTAATAATTGAGTAGTTTTATTAATAAAACAAGAGTACCATTAAGCTGAAGTTAATTTAGCAAAAAAGAACACAAATGAGTACCATCAACTAGAGGTTGGTTCCATAAAAAATCATTCCAAATTAATTGTGACCATAATCTAACTAATAGCGCCTCTTCCATTTTTCTTCTTGCCAAATCCAGAGATTGTACAGCGAAGGAGCAAGAAAGGTAGCCGTGTTTGGGCTTATTCGGATAGGCTGTATGCCAGCATACAAACAAATATTTGGCGCTAATGAATCTTCATGTGTAGGAAAACTCAACCATGCGGCTCAACTTTTCAACAACGAGCTTCAGAAAGCTCTCCCGAAGCTTAATGCCAACCTTCCCGGAGCTAAATTTACTTACATAAACTCTTACGAAATTGATTCTGAAAATTATACAGATTTAGGTAATATTTGTATTCTTTGGAGGGGGTTAATGGTTGATCATCAAGACAGGCGTCGCCATGGCCTCCTAATTTTACTTTGGCTTGCTTTGCAGGTTTCAAAATCACCGATAAGAGCTGTTGTGACGTTCCTACTGATCAAATACCGTGTGCAGCTCTTACGTATCCATGCCTCAACAGGGATGAGCATGTGTACTGGGACGGAGCCCACTATACTGAAGCTAGAGCTAGGATCTTCGCGAAAAGGGCATATAAACGTCAATTTCCTGTTGATGCATATCCATATGATATCAGTGAATTAGCTAAGGTCCCAAACGATGAAGCCGATGGGTGCAGTACGTACGTATGACAGTAAAATATTATGATTAAGACTGGTTGTTGGCGAGGTAGCACTGCCTGGGCCTTCTATTTTTATTTAAAAGATACCCACCATTTCTACCAAAAAAAGAAAAAGACACCATTCAAATGGTCCCTTTTTTTCATGTTTTTCCGGAGAAGACTGGTTGACAGTATTGTTTCTGTCGTCTAGGATATTAGAATTGTACTAAAATGTTGCAATAAACCCTAGCCATTGAATAAAACATCCAATTTCATATAATTTTCTGCCTTTTTTTTTAATTTATTTTTGTGAAATCAGTATCCTAACAAAGCTGAAAGAGAGGATACAAAGGAAGGAGATTGGGTCATCGAAATTTTAATTTGTGTTTGGAAAGGTTTTTGATGTTTGAATGTACCAATAACTTGAACTATTAGATAAGATTTTAAAATATAATTTATATTATTCTCTAAAAAAACCAAGATTGTCTTGATCATAATCATTTGAGATGATTTGATGGTTCCAAAAATTATAAAAATTCAGTGCCTTACTAAAATCTTATGATTGCCTAGTGTTGCCATTCGTTTATTTCCTTTATATTACATGTATGTTTTCTTAAGAAGTTTCTGAATACTAATTATATAATTTTCTTTTGATAAAATCAATAGTAATTTTCTTTTAACGAAATAAAGCTTCTTAAAAAATCGAGCACAAAAATGACTCGAAGGAAGCTATAGGCATCACAAATATTTCAACAATCAGGTATCAATTACTAGTCTAGACAAAACTGCTTGGCATTTTCAACCAACTCCAAGCAATAACATATTTGGACAATATTATGGCAGGGAGGATAGCATTTCGACTCATTAACAACATGGGAGCATTCCATTTATAAGTGTAGGCCCCATATAATGCATGTGCTCATGCCTCTATATATGTTATGCAGGCAAAATAAATATTGAAAATTGCCTAATAGATATAAAATATTTGGAAAATATTATGGTGCTTTAACGGAAAGTCAAGTACCTCAATTTTAATTTCAACTAACTTGCTTTTTGAATAAAAATCCGGTTGAAACTAAAAAACAAACGAACACATTATCCTTGAGAGACACATGCACTGCTTTTGCCATTGTTAGCTTCGATTCAATCAAAGTTGTGCAATAATTTCTGAATCACTGTTTTTGCTCCCTCACTGTGCAGGTGTCAGATGACACCACCTGGCCCATCCATTCTGTCATTCCTTCCTTTCTCGATGATCAATAAAACATCACGATCGTTATTACCATAACAGTTACTTTACCACCACCTCATTACTTACCATAAAAAATCTCATAAAATATAATTTGTTGGATCATGGACGGTCCAATTATGCATATAGCATCTATCGGATTAAACCTAATAAGTTATTCTCCTACTTTTCTTTTTCTTGTTTTTATTTTTTGCCCTTAATTCAGCTTTGATATGATACACCATGTTATGAGATTAGAAGGAAATGCTTGAGGGAGTATTGGTTGAACACTTTTGATTGATAAGATTGAGAAAGCAAGCAACACAGCAAGACTTGACAGTTGACACGGTTAATTTCAGCTACTTGAAGAAAGTAGGAGATTTCTTTACCAATGATTAAACACGGAACACAAAGAGAAACTCCAATAATTATGGATGTACTAGTAGGATAATCTTGATAGAAAATTTTCCAAACAAATTTTATCAATATATTTTTATATATATTTTCTAAAAAATATCAAATTTAAAAAAAGTATAATAGTATAAATTTTTATAATTTTTCAAGTGCATTAAACTACATCAACACTAAATATGTCTCAGTAAAAATATACTGGATCTGATTCTAACTAGACCCAAACACAATTAGATTGTGCAGTGTATCAAATCCAGCCCAAGAGGCTTGCAATGTTTAAGTATACCCATGAAAGGATGTTGTGGCTGAAACAAAGAAATTAGCCTTAAAGCATCTTCTAAGATGATTTTTCTTTGTACAAGGCCAAACCAACATAACCCAATTTTTGTCACAAATCTTACCAAAGTGAGAAAGCAGATATTGCAGTGGTTGCTTTCTTCATGTATCCAGCTGCTTAAGATTATAATTGAATTATACCATATTTCTAAGCTGTCGAGGATGATAAATAAAGATAATCAGAAGACAGTAAGCTTCAGCTACCGATTATAAACTTCGCAGCAAATTTGTTAGCTAACAAATATAGTGAGTCAAAAAGAGATTTTAGTATGACAAAAGGGTAAATACATATAAAAATCCCTTGGAAGCTCAAAATTCCTTTACCGTGAACTCATGATTTTTAGTCAGGACAATTGTTGTAACCCATTTTTGGGTCCCCATGAAAAAATAAAATAAACAGCCAAAAGAGTTTAGAAAAAATAACAGAAGGCAGAAGCGCTCAGGAAACAGTCAGAAAATTGGTCAAGAAATTCAAAAAATACAAGGATTAAATTTTTGACAGTATATTCTTGAAAGATGAAAGCCCTATTGAGAAGGAAAATTTTAATTTTGAGGAGAAAAGCCCAAATTTGGATGTTTATGGACTTAATTGGATTTTTATGGACTTAATTGGATTTTTTGGGACTTAATTGGATTTTTATTTGAATTTATGAAGGATTTGATTGCAAGAAAAATTAATTTTTAAGTCAATTTGGGCTTTAATTTGAAGAAATTTAAGTTCTGGGGCCAAAATATATTTTTTAGGAATTTATTGGGTCAAATCAGGGGCTCAATTGCATAAAAATTGAAGTTTAAGGGCCAATTAGGGATTTAATTAAGAAAATCCGAAACCAGGGACCAAATTGGAAGAGGCGCGTAAATGGAGGGGCTGCTCTTTTCTCGGTTCAGGGGCCTAATTGAAGAAATTGAAATTTTATTAATCAATTGAGGGCTAAATTGCATAAATCAGATGCCAAGGGCCAAAATGAAAAAGGCGGCCAACAAGAGGGGCAGGGACCGATTTGGAGGACTGATTTGAAGTTTGGCCATTTAAATGAAACGGCGCGTTTTATTCAAAACGACGCCGTTTCATATAAAAAAAAAAAAAAAAAAAAGGAAGGCAGAACGGTGTCGTTTTGAACGACACTGTTCATCGTCTCCTTCCCCCCCGTTTATAACAGAACAGAAACGAAAAAAAAAAAAAGAAAAGTTTCAAAACTTCCCGCCTCTCTCTCCTCGTCCCCACCACCACCACCGAAAGCAAGAGTGGCCGACCAGCCGTTGCGTGATTGAAGGCGCACTAACCGTTTCCTTTTTGCTTATAAATAGAGAGAGGCCGAGAGGAGAGAGAGGGGACCGAAGAGAGAGAAGAGAAAAAAAAGAGAGAGGGACGAGACCGAAGAGAGAGATAGAACCAGTGAGATAGAGGGGAAGAGAAAAGAATAAAACGAAAAACAAAAAGAAAAGAAAACAGAAAACAAAGAGAAAGGAAGGAAAGGAAGAGGGGAAGAGGAAGGAAATCTGCTCTCTCCGCCGCAGCAACACCACAGCGCCGCCGTCCTCGAGGCCACGACACCGCAGCTCCACCAACGGTCGCCTCCACGCCAGGTGCACATCCCCTCCCCCTTTGCACTTTTTTCTTTTGTTTTCGCCTGGCCTCCTGCATGTTGCATGCAGGAGGCGGGGGGGAGAAAAATAATTCTCCCCCCCCCCGCTAGGTTTTAAGGCGCTGGGCCAGCCCAATGCTGGCCCAGCCTTGTAAGTCTGGGCCGGTCTTGGCCCAGACTGTAGAAGTTACGGGCCGAGACCGGCCCACGTTAGTTACGGGCCGAGACCGGCCCACATTAGTTACGGGCCGAGACCGGCCCAATATCATTGCGGGCCGAGACCGGCCCGCCCCCTTTTATTATTATTATTTTTTTGGGCTGAGCCTGGCCCATTTATTTGGGCCGGCCCAGCCCTATAATATATTAAATATTATTATAATATATATATATATATATATATATGTGTGTATATATGTTATATATATATATAAAATATATTTATATAAAAAATATAAAAAAAAAAATCTTTAAAAATATTGTGATTTTTTCTGCATATTTTTATCAAAATGGTTTAATTTTGGTTTGTATTTTTATATTGTAAAGATACAAAACCAGTGTTATAAATACCCGGTTTTCGTCAAAACATCAAAGATTTTCAGAATAAAAAATGTTTTTGCTTTCAAAAAAATTTCTAAAAATTCCCTAAAAAATGTTGTTGATTTTTCTGCATATTTTTATCAAAATGGTTTAATTTTGGTTTGTATTTTTATATTGTAAAGATACAAAACCAGTGTTATAAATACCCGTTTTTCGTCAAAATATCAAAGATTTTCAGAATAAAAAATGTTTTTGCTTTCAAAAAAATTTCTAAAAATTCCCTAAAAAATGTTATTGATTTTTCTGCATATTTGTTTTAAAAGTGGATTAATATTGGGTTGTATTTTTATACCGTAAGGATACAAGCTCAGTATTAAAATACCCGATTTTCGTCAAAGCATAAAAAATAATATTTTCTAAAAATTGTTTTTGTTTTAAAATACGGCCTAGTCTCTCCAATATATATACATAAATATTATAACATCATATTTTCACACAACAAAGAAAATTTTCAAAACAATATATGTATTAACATGCATTTTGGCTTTAATAACCAGTTTATTCAAGCCATGAGAACTAGGCCAATATTTCAAAAATTCTAAATAAATCTTTTTGTTTTCTTTTAATATTTGGGATTACGAATTTATACGTAAAACGTATTCCTAAATATTATTAATAAAATTTTGGTATGGACGTTAGAACGGTTAGGATTTTTACCCGATAAGATAAAGACCTCCTTACTGAGGGGGATTTTTCTTGAACCATAGACAGACCAACAACTAGGAAAACACAATAACACTTTAGTTTTTTTATTTTTATTTCTATCAGACAATAAAACAATGCAGCTTACTTTAGGTAAGGCGTATTTGGGGTGCTAATACCTTCCCTTTACGCAACCAGTCTCCGTACCCGATCTCTGAGACCAGTTAGGGTTCCTAGTGACCAAAATACTAGGTGGCGACTCCAAAGAACCAAATCAAATAAAAATAAAAAAAATTTCGCCAGTCGAACCCGCAATTGAAAATTTTTATTTTTTTGGGGGTGCGACAGAATGGCGACTCCGCTGGGGACGTTGTAGACTAAGCTTTGTTTTGTCTGTTTTATTTGTGTTTTCCTGTGCTTATTTTTAATATATTCCTTTCATGTTATTTATTTGCGTATTTGTTTTTATTTTACACGCATATTATTCATGCATTGTATATAATTGTTTCATGCATCACTTGCCTTAATTTTGAAAAGCACACACAAACTTTAAGTTAAGTGGGGAATTAGCGATTTACCCTAAGACTATTGGTCAGGGTTTAAATGCGTGAAACACCCAACTCATATCTGAGTGCCTGCTTGGTAATAGTGGGCATACGTGTCTTAACTGTTCCTTGCAACGCCCCCATACTTCTTTACGAAGAATGTCACTGGGCAGATATGAGACCCTTCGAGACCAGATAGAAAAAACTACCCTCTCTCACTTAATAAATAGAGCTTGTCTTTAGGTTATGAATCTTATTTTCATTTGCATCACGATTAATTGTTAATTTCATCAACTCAGGTTTTGAGCTGAAATCATGACTAAGTACCTCTCTTTCCAAGAATATGGGCAAGAGTCTGAGTTGGCTCAGATCGCCGAAGGAAAATGTCCAAGAATCGATGCTAGTGGGTTACCATGCATTACCAAGGTAAATCACATGGTAAACGATTTAGGAAAGTTATTGCCTATCATGGAATATGTTGACGAGACCCTGTTTGAAAGGCGATATGGGAGGATTGCACATATAATGAAGTTGCCTGTACAAGCAGCGGCGATCAAAGCCCTTCTGAATTTTTGGGATCCCAGTTATCGTTGCTTTACCTTTGGAAACATCGATATGACACCCACCTTGGAAGAATATGAGAGAATCCTGGATTTTCCAAATGACAACTGCCGAATCTACCGCCGTCGCAGATTTGAAGATACAGCTTCGGAAGTAGTCAGTTTATTAGGCTTAGGAAAGATCAGCCAGTGTAGAGTTGCTGAAGGGGGTTTTAAATGGAAGATCATTGAAGCTCGAATGAAGAAAAACACCGAAGAAGGCAAGTTGGGAGACGAACGATATAGGTTGGTGGCCTTCGCCATTTTTGGGCTAGTGTTGTTCCCTTCTGAAATTGGGGTCATCAGTTTAGAAGCAGCAAGTGTCTTCATCGAATATGAGCATGACCGGATCAATCCTTCCTCAGCCATCTTGGGGGAAATCATGTTATCTCTTAATCACTGCCGAACACATGGAAAAGGAGCTATGAGGTGCTGCGTCCCTATGTTGTACTTATGGATAATCAGTCATATCGAAGCACCAAGAGACATCTTTAACAACTTTTGGTGGTTTGACTTGCGACCGTTAAAGATTACCATAGATGAGACTTGGAAGAATTGGGATGAGAAGGCATGGAGGGATAAGTATGCAGCATTGCCAAGTAGCAACTTCAAATGGAAAGCACCGTGGATGAACAACGCTATTTGCACAATGAGCTGCGGAAGCAAGATATGGGTTCCTTTAATTGGTGTAACTGGTTACATCAGTTATGCGCCCGCCCTCGTAACAAGGCAGTTAGGCGGAATGCAATATACGCCAAGAACCTTGGGTTTAGCTGATTTCATTGGTTTATTCAAGCACCAACCGTTCATCAAAGAAATGGAGCTTATCCGACAGGATTGGGAAAGGCCCGTGAAGGTGAAAAGAGAAGAAGGAAGCAGTTTTGAAACCTCATTCAGCCATAATTATACAGTTTGGAGGAATGAGGATTTTTCTGAATTAAAGGGTCTCTCTACACAAGAACAGTCAGATGCAGCGATAGAAACACAGAAAAGGAAAAGAAAGGATGACGAAGAAGATCTAAGAAAGCAGCTAGATCAGTGTGTAATAGAACTCAGCAAAAGTAAGGGGCGACAACAATTGTTAGAGAACCAGCTAGAGGAGGAAAATACGATGAGGGTTTTTTTGAATCAGCGGTTAGAAAAACAAGAGAAGCAGCTAATGTCTCTAAAGGAATGGCAGAAAAGGGCTGAGGTAGCTGAAGACATAACAACGGGGGTCCAGGCTGAGTTAAGGAATCGAATAGCCGATTATGATGAGTTGGTCAAGAAGAATGGGATAGCAGAAAAAGAATTGGCTAAGGTTAAGAGGGCAACAAAAGGCATGAATGATGATAAGGAGACGATGGATTTGAAGAAGGGAAGGAAACTTCTTTTAAAGAAAATAGAAGTTGAGAAGGAGAAGAATCGTCTAGCCAACCTCGACATAGAAGAAGAAAGGAAGGTTAGAGCTCAATACATGGTGCAGATAGAGGAAGAAAGAAATGCGAGAATGGCCGCTGAGTCTGACATGAGAGATTACCAGAAGAGAGCTGAGTCTTCAAAAGGAAGGATGAGGGCTTTACAAGCGGAGAGCGAGGTACGAGAAGAGGAGTTAAGGGAGTTGAGAAGCCACTACTGCGAGATGGAGGAAGATATGAGTAAGGCTAAGCAAGAGCGTCAAGAATGCCAAGACTACATGGACAGCTTTGCAGTTCAGATCAATTCCAAAATAGCGGAGCTGGATATCGCCAAGGAAGAGCTACAAAGGACAAGAGATAAGTTGGCACAATCAGAGGGTATGGTGCGAGTATTGGAAAGAAGCAACGAAGCTTTAGGAGCCAGCAACGAAGCAATAATCGAAGATAACACCGTATTCCATGCCAAAATAAGACACATGGAAAAACAGGTTGAGCAAGTAGCCCGTTACGCAGAAAGGTTGCAACAACAAGCCACCCAAGTTGGAAATGATGCTTCAAAGTATCGAGAATACATGGGGGCCATGGCCGGTTTTATTGGGGATTTAGCTAATAGAGGAAATGCTTTTTAGAGGTAGCAATGTATAGGACTCTCTTTCCCATTATTTGTTTTGTATGAGCAATTTTTGTTATTTATAAGAAGTCCATGACGTATTTCCTTTCTTGATGAGTTTGGTAAGCCACTATGATAAGAACTTGGCAAACCCTCCTTTATGGTAATCAGGTCAACTCAGAAATCTTGCTTAAAGGTTACGAAAGTCATGAATCAGCTCGTAAAATATGCATATATACACATTTCATATGCATCACATTCGCATCACGTATTTTTTGTTTTTAATTTATCATACGCATTCCAGATCGTGAAACATAGGTCCCCCTTCCAAAGTCCACTACACTCGGCAAAGAGCAAGAATGGAAAACGAAGGAAGGTCACAACCGGAATCTCAGTACCAAAGAGAACTTGAAGGAGTTCGGAATGATGTGGCACACTTAACCAGTATGTTAGAGCAATTATTAAGAGCCAGAGATGGAGCGGGGAACATCTACTCAACCTAATGAAGCACCAGCAGCATCTCAAATTCCTGTCGCACCTATAAATATAGGGGCAAATACACCAACTAAGCAGAGTCCTGCTCGGCCCATCCAAATCCCTATTACAATGGATTTAACAAACGAAGATCCACATGACTTTAAATTCTCTAATCATGAAGGAGATGATAAGTGGACTGCCCTAGAAGAGAGGCTAAGGGCAATTGAAGGAAATGATTTGTTTGACCCAATTAGGGCCGCTGAGGTATGTTTAGTACCTAACATTGTCATTCCAAAGAAGTTTAGGGTGCCGGAGTTTGTTAAGTATACTGGGATGGAATGCCCGAAGACCCATCTCCGCTCCTACTATAACAAAATGGCAGAGGTTATCCACGACGACAAAATGTTAATATACTTCTTCCAGGATAGTCTGACCGGATCGGCCCTCAGTTGGTATATGAGGTTAGACAATATTAGGATCAGGAAGTGGACAGACTTGGCGGACGCTTTCTTGAAGCAATACAAGTTTAATCTAGAGATTGCTCCTGATAGGACCAGTCTGATCAACATGGAGAAAGGAAGTCAAGAGTCCGTGAGGGCTTATGCTCAAAGGTGGCGAGACCAAGCTATCAATGTGCAACCTCCGCTGATAGAGACAGAAATGGTGACTTTGTTTGCCAATACTTTCAAGGCTCCATACTATGAACACCTTATGGGTAGTTCAGCACAACATTTCTATGATGTCGTGCGGATCGCCGAGAGGATTGAACAAGGGATCCGAAGCGGAAGAATAGCAGAACCTCTAGAGAAGAGAGGTTTCATTGGAAGGAAGAAAGAAATTGAGGTGAACAACCTAGAAAGAAGAAGCAAAAACTACCAAATACCTACCCCCCGAGTCACTAGTATTAACTTTTCCAAACCCCCCACTCCAAACCAACCCAATCAAATAAAATTCCCTGCAAATAACCACAACAATTACCAAAGGAGAGATAAGCAACCGTCAGAAGAACAACTACCTCCTCTACCCATAACCTTAAAAGAGTTGTATGCCAAGCTGTTGAGTATTGGGCAGATAGCTCCCCTACCCATACCACCTATGCAACCACCTTTCCCTGCCTGGTACAACCCCGAGGTAACTTGTGAATACCATGCTGGTCACGCAGGCCATAGCATTGAGTCTTGCTTCGCTTTTAAAAGAAAGGTGTTGCAACTAATCAAAGTGGGATGGGTCACTTTTGAGGATTCACCAAATCAGAATTCCAACCCTTTACCTAAGCATGTTGATGGTAGGGGAGGAGTGAATACCATGGAGATTGGTAGCAAAAAGAGGGTGTTGAAAGTGACCATGGCCAAGCTATACTCGATGTTGGTACAGTCTGGACATTTGGAAGAAACGACTGAGTACTGCACATGGGAAAGTAACTTTTGCCCTTTCCATAAAAAGGAAGGGCATCACATTGATGAATGCAGTGAATTTCATCAAAAAGTTGCAAGAATGCTGGCTCTAGGAGAGTTGAGGATTGAGGACGTAAGTGACAATGAAGAGGTAGGGATGATAGAGAAATGTAGAATCCAATCAACAGCTAATGGTCGCTCAAAACTGGTATTAACTAGGCCCTCCTATGCAAGCAAAGTAAACTATGGAGCGATGCCTGGAGATTATGGTTATACCTCGAATGTTGAAGCTCCTTTGCCGCTGTTCCGAACGGAGATAAGTGGGCTAACTCGGAGTGGTCGTTGTTACACACCTGAAGAGCTAGAAAGACAAAGAAAGGCTAAAGGCAAGGAGGTGCTGGACCTCGATAAAGAGTTTGAGGTGAATAAACCTGTGACCGAGGAAGAAACAAATGAGTTCTTGAAACTGATGAAGCATAGTGAGTACAGTATAGTAGATCAGTTGAAGAAAACCCCTGCTAAGATCTCCATCATGTCTTTAATACTCAACTCGGAGCCACATCGTAATGCTTTGCAAAAAGTATTGAATGAGGCCTATGTGCCCCAAGATATCGAGCAAAAGACTATGGAACATTTAGTAGGGAGGATTCATGCTGCCAATTACTTGTATTTCACGGAAGATGAACTCGATGCTGAAGGAACTGGACATAACAAGCCCTTGTATGTCACGGTCCGATGCAAGGATTGCCTCGTCGGCAAGGTTCTCATTGATAACGGCTCGGCTCTGAATGTGTTACCAAGGCATGTGCTAGATGAAATGCCAATAGATCCCTCACATATGCAACCCAGTGTGATAACGGCGAGAGCGTATGATGGCTCATCAAGGCCAGTTGTAGGGTCAATTGATGTTGAACTAGCTGTGGGTCCACAAGTTTTTCTAGTAACCCTTCAAGTGATGGATATCCACCCTTCTTATAGCATGCTGTTAGGAAGGCCATGGATACATTCTGCGGGAGCTGTCACCTCTTCGCTACATCAATGTTTAAAGTACATTGCCAACGGTGTCCTGGTTACTGTTAAGGCTGAGGAGACTATATCGATGGTAAGAAATGTGGCGGTTCCATTCATTGAAGCAGAAGATTGTAGGGACGGAAACCTTCATGCATTTGAGATTGTGAATACCGAGTGGGTGCCCGAGAACACTGTGTTGAGGAAGCCAGAAATCTCTGAAGCCACTAAAATGGCCGCTAAAATCTGTTTGAAAAACAAGATTCCTTTCCCATACGATATGGGGCAAAGAAGGCCGGAATGGAGGGGTATAATCAAATTGAAAGCTGCAGAACAGAGGTTTGGACTTGGATATAAGCCCAAGAAAGAGGATTACAAACGAGCTGCTGGTGCAAGAAGGGAGAAGAGAATGGCTAGGATGGAAGGAAGGAAGCCTGTAGAAGAAAACTTAGCCATCCCTCCAATCAGGTTTTCATTTCCAAAGGCCGCATATGTGATACAACCTGATGGGAGACATGGAGACCTCTTTCAAAATCTTTCTTCAATGAACATAAACACTCTGGAGGAAAATCAAGTCAAGGACATTGCGGAGAAAATCGAGTCCGAAAGGAGGATTGAAGAGATGCCACAATTGACCATCCACACTTTGGAAGAAGTCACCGTCAAGACTTTTGTCCGGAAGCTAGCCGAAGGGGAAAAGTTCCAGAATTGGGAGACCCAAGAAGCTCCATTGGTTTTTAAAATGTAATCAACAATGATGGTTGAATTATATTTTTATCTATGTTGTTTGCCTTTCTTTTCTGTTCTGTTTTTTTTTTATTCATTGACAATCGAGGCTCAAGATGTCAATGGGATTTTATTGTGAGCCAATCTTTTATTTTTAATGAGATCATGCATTTTCAAAATTCATCTTGATGTCTTACTATGCATTTACACATCACTTTCCGCTTTCAGGAACCCTGAAAGTGGATCCTCCACAACAACACCTGCACTTTACATTGAGAATGAATGGCCAAAATTTAAAGAATACATAGTGGCTGTAGAAGATGAGGAATGGGAGGAGGAAAACATATGGGAATTCACAAAATTAATAGAACAACACGAACAGGCTTGGAGGCCCGCTAAGGAGGAACTTGAAACCATAAATGTGGGCAATGAAGAAATCAAGCGAGAGCTGAAGATAGGGACTTTGATCACCCCCGAAGCAAAGGAAGAGTTGATTGCACTACTCAAGGATTATGTGGATGTCTTTGCTTGGTCCTACGAAGATATGCCTGGTCTGGATACGGACATTGTAGTGCATAGAATACCACTGATGGAAGGATGCAAGCCGATTAAGCAGAAGTTAAGGAGAACTCATCCGGAGGTCTTAATCAAAGTAAAGGCGGAAATTGAAAAACAATGGGATGCTGGTTTTTTGGAAGTAGTGAAGTATCCACAATGGGTGTCAAACATAGTGGTGGTACCCAAAAAGGAAGGTAAAATCAGAGTTTGCGTGGACTTTAGGGACTTAAACCGGGCTAGCCCTAAAGATAACTTCCCTTTACCACACATAGATATGTTAGTTGATAATGCAGCACGTAGTTCCACATATTCCTTCATGGATGGGTTTTCAGGCTACAATCAGATAAGAATGGCGCCAGAGGATAGGGAGAAGACAACCTTTATAACACCATGGGGAACCTTTTGCTACAAAGTCATGCCATTTGGTTTAAAGAATGCCGGGGCCACTTACCAAAGGGCTATGGTGACTTTGTTTCACGACATGATGCACAAAGAGATTGAAGTATACGTGGATGACATGGTTGCTAAATCTAAAGAGGGAGAGAATCATGTCCAAGTATTGAAGAAATTATTTGAAAGATTAAGGAAATATAAGTTGAGGCTTAACCCAGCAAAGTGTTCATTCGGGGTGAAATCCGGTAAGCTGTTGGGATTTGTGGTGAGTGACAAAGGGATAGAAGTGGATCCTGAAAAAGTAAAAGCTATTCAATCTATGCCCCCCCCCAAGACTGAGAAGGAGGTGAGAGGGTTCTTAGGAAGGTTGAATTACATCGCTCGGTTTATATCTCATTTAACCGCGACTTGTGACCCGATCTTTCGTTTGTTGAGGAAGAAGAACCCTGGAATATGGAATGAAGAGTGTGATAAAGCTTTTGAGAAAATCAAGCAGTACTTGCTAAATCCACCTCTGCTTGTTCCTCCCGTACCAGAAAGGCCATTGATTTTATACCTAACAGTAACCGGAACAGCAATGGGATGTGTGCTTGGGCAACATGATGAAACCGGAAGGAAGGAAAGGGCAATTTATTACCTAAGCAAGAAGTTCACGGAATATGAGTCTAGGTATACTGTGATTGAGAAGCTGTGCTGCGCACTAGCATGGGCTACAAAGAGATTACGTCAGTATATGTTGTATCACACTACATGGTTAATTTCCAAGTTAGACCCGTTAAGGTACATTTGTGAAAAGCCTTATCTATCTAGCCGAATTGCAAGATGGCAAGTTCTTTTGGCTGAATATGACATAGTATATATGACAAGGAAGGCCGTGAAAGGGAGTGTTATTGCCGATCACCTGGCTGACCATGCTATGGAAGATTATGAGCCGTTAAACTTTGACTTTCCCGATGAAGATGTGTTTGCAATTGAAGAAGAGAAGTCAGATTGGTGGGTTATGTACTTTGATGGTGCTGTAAATGTATGTGGTAACGGAGCGGGGGCAGTGATAATCTCTCCTGATAAGAAGCAGTATCCGGTTTCAGTTAAGCTGCAGTTCGGGTGCACCAACAACACGGCTGAGTATGAAGCTTGCATTCTTGGTTTAGAGGCTGCATTAGAGATGAACATCAAAAAGATAGATGTGTATGGAGACTCAATGTTGATCATTTGCCAAGTAAAAGGAGAATGGCAAACCAAAGAAGAGAAGTTAAGGCCTTACCAAGAATACCTGTCTCAGCTAGCTAAAGAATTTGAGGAAATAGAATTCACCCATCTGGGAAGAGAAGGGAACCAGTTTGCAGATGCTTTGGCCACACTAGCATCTATGGCCAAGATAGACTTTGGGCACAAGGTACAGCCAGTACACATCAATATCAGAAATAACCCTGCTCATTGTTGCTCAGTCGAAAGAGAAGTGGATGGAAACCCGTGGTACTATGATATCAAGAATTTCATCCAAAATCAGGCATATCCCATGGGGGCATCCAAAATCGACAAAAAGACCTTGAGAAGATTGGCAATGGATTTTTATCTTGATGGGGAGATTTTGTATAAGAAATCATCTGACGGGACTTTGTTAAGATGTTTGGATGAATTTGAGGCAAAAAGCACAGTACGGGAAGTCCATGAAGGGATTTGCTCAACTCATGCTAGTGGACATGTGATGGCCAGGAAGATACAAAGAGCCGGGTACTTCTGGATGACGTTAGAGAAGGATTGTATCGATTATGTCCGGAAATGTCATAAGTGCCAAGTATACAGTGACAAAATCAATGCTCCTCCGGCTCCTCTGTTTAATTTAACATCTCCATGGCCCTTCGCGATGTGGGGAATTGATGTAATTGGACCAGTAAACCCAAAAGCCAGCAATGGTCATAGGTTTATTCTCGTGGCTATCGACTACTTCACAAAATGGGTAGAAGCTGGGTCATTTGCTCATGTGACGCAAAAAGTGGTGAAGAAATTTATTGAGAGAGATTTGATATGTCGGTATGGTCCACCAGAAAAGATTATAACTGATAACGCCCAGAATTTCAACGGCAAGATGATAATAGAGCTCTGCACTAAATGGAAAATCAAGCATTCCAATTCTTCGCCATATAGACCAAAGATGAATGGTGCGGTAGAAGCTGCTAACAAGAATGTCAAAAAGATTATTCAGAAGATGGTAGTCACCTATAAGGATTGGCATGAGATGTTGCCATTTGCCCTTCATGCATATCGCACTGCAGTTCGAACCTCAACAGGAGCCACCCCGTACATGTTGGTATATGGAATGGAGGCGGTGATGCCTTTAGAAGTGGAAATACCATCATTAAGAGTGTTGTTAGACTCTGAGCTGGAAGAGGTAGAATGGGCAAAGGTTAGATATGAACAGTTGAATCTGATCAGTGAAAAGAGGATAGCTGCGATCTGTCATCATCAACTCTACCAAAGAAGGATGGCTAAATCCTATGACAAGAAGGTTCGACCTCGAGGATTCCACGAAGGAGATCTTGTACTAAAGAAAATATTACCTTTACCTGGAGAAGATCAGAGTAAATGGGCACCTAACTACGAGGGGCCGTACGTGGTGAGGAAAGCATTCTCAGGAGGAGCTTTGTTACTGTCTAGAATGGATGGAGAAGATCTAGCTAGGCCTGTGAATTCCGACTCTGTAAAGAAATACTACGCTTGATGTATTTCATAATTTCCCAGTCAATAAAAATAAATTTTGGCCATGAATTCTCTTTGTAAAGAGTCCTTTTATATAACACATGATCTCATAGCATTTTTTTTTTTTTTTTTTTTTTTTTTTTTTTTTTTTTTTTTTTTTTTTTTTTTTTTTTGGCATGACTAAGAGGAGGACTCCATCAATTGGTGAACCAAATCAAATCTACTTGCACGTCACACTAGGGGGCAAAAGGTGCACGAAATGCACGTAAGGGTCCATAGTAAACCCAAGCCCAAAAGGGATATCATAATAAAAACCTCTAAAAAAGCATCTTTTATAAAATTTGCTAATGGCATCAAAAGTTTCATGTTTTCATGAACAAAACCAATTTTTGCCTTTGGCGCAAAACTCAATGGAGCAAGAAAGGGCCCCATAAGGAATTAGAGATCTCTTCACTAAAAGGATATGAAGGATATTTCGTTTCATGAGAAAAGCTTGAAACAAGGGCGAAGAGGTTTACGACGAAAGGGGGACCTATGTTTCCAAGATAGGTAACAAAAACATACATGCATATTAACCATAATATATTGCTTTCAACATTTGTCAGATCGGGATTTCATCACCATTTCTCAGGTAGTGCGTTTTCTAACCCTACCTCTTTTCGAATGCGCCGTTTGAGCCCTCACTTCTCGGGTAGTGCGTTTTCTAAACCCTACCTCTTTTCGAGTGCGCCTTTGAGCCCTCACCAACATTTTTCTGGGTAGGTCACCCATTACAATGAGACCGCACTTCATATTCTTTCTATTTGGGTAGGTCGCCCATCACAACGAGACCACTTCATCACATTTTCTCCCCATGGGTAGGTCACCCAAAGAATGAGACCACTCTTCCTTTTTCTGGGCAGGTCACCCATCACAATGAGACCATACTTCTCTGGGTAGGTCACCCATAAGAATGAGACCATTCTCCATTTTTTGTTTATCTGGGTAGGTCACCCATAAGAATGAGGCCATTCCTTCCCCTGGGTAGGTCACCCAAAGAATGAGACCACTCTTCCTTTTTCTGGGTAGGTCACCCATCACAATGAGACCATATTTTTCTGGGTAGGTCACCCATCACAATGAGACCATATTTTCTGGGTAGGTCACCCATCACAATGAGACCATATTTTCTGGGTAGGTCACCCATAAGAATGAGACCATTCTCCATTTTTTTTTTTTTTACCTGGGTAGGTCACCCATAATAATGAGGCCATCCTTTCCCCTGGGTAGGTCACTCAAAGAATGAGACCACTCTTTCTCTTTTTCACTTGGGCAGGTCACCCATCATAATGAGACCACGCACACATTTTTGTATCGGTTATGGGTAAAGGAATCGCCAGATGGGATTCCAGGTTAAAGGAGATCACCATATGGGATCTCGGATGGATTTCCATGTTGATCAAACTAAAATAAGAATTTAGAGGATCGCTGGATAAGGATCTCGAGGTGACTAAGTTTCGATCATGGTTTTTGGGGCTAAGGAGGATTGTTATAAAGGACAAAGTTTCAGATCAATCAAGCTTCGACCAGATCAGTTTCGGGAGTTCCGTTTTGGGTTTATCTTTATAACACTTACTGCGCAAAACCCATGCTCCGTAAGTATTATAAAGAGGGGGCATCTGTTGTAACCCATTTTTGGGTCCCCATGAAAAAATAAAATAAATAGCCAAAAGAGTTTAGAAAAAATAACAGAAGGCAGAAGCGCTCAGGAAACAGTCAGAAAATTGGTCAAGAAATTCAAAAATACAAGGATTAAATTTTTGACAGTATATTCTTGAAAGATGAAAGCCCTATTGAGAAGGAAAATTTTAATTTTGAGGAGAAAAGCCCAAATTTGGATGTTTATGGACTTAATTGGATTTTTATGGACTTAATTGGATTTTTTGGGACTTAATTGGATTTTTATTTGAATTTATGAAGGATTTGATTGCAAGAAAAATTAATTTTTAAGTCAATTTGGGCTTTAATTTGAAGAAATTTAAGTTCTGGGGCCAAAATATATTTTTTAGGAATTTATTGGGTCAAATCAGGGGCTCAATTGCATAAAAATTGAAGTTTAAGGGCCAATTAGGGATTTAATTAAGAAAATCCGAAACCAGGGACCAAATTGGAAGAGGCGCGTAAATGGAGGGGCTGCTATTTTCTCGGTTCAGGGGCCTAATTGAAGAAATTGAAAGTTTATTAATCAATTGAGGGCTAAATTGCATAAATCAGATGCCAAGGGCCAAAATGAAAAAGGCGGCCAACAAGAGGGGCAGGGACCGATTTGGAGGACTGATTTGAAGTTTGGCCATTTAAATGAAACGGCGCGTTTTATTCAAAACGACGCCGTTTCATATAATAAAAAAAAAAAAAAAAAAAAAAAAAAAAAAAAGGGAAGGCAGAACGGTGTCGTTTTGAACGACACTGTTCATCGTCTCCTTCCCCCCCGTTTATAACAGAACAGAAACGAAAAAAAAAAAAAAAGAAAAGTTTCAAAACTTCCCGCCTCTCTCTCCTCGTCCCCACCACCACCACCGAAAGCAAGAGTGGCCGACCAGCCGTTGCGTGATTGAAGGCGCACTAACCGTTTCCTTTTTGCTTATAAATAGAGAGAGGCCGAGAGGAGAGAGAGGGAACCGAAGAGAGAGAAGAGAAAAAAAAAGAGAGAGGGACGAGACCGAAGAGAGAGATAGAACCAGTGAGATAGAGGGGAAGAGAAAAGAATAAAACGAAAAACAAAAAGAAAAGAAAACAGAAAACAAAGAGAAAGGAAGGAAAGGAAGAGGGGAAGAGGAAGGAAATCTGCTCTCTCCGCCGCAGCAACACCACAGCGCCGCCGTCCTCGAGGCCACGACACCGCAGCTCCACCAACGGTCGCCTCCACGCCAGGTGCACATCCCCTCCCCCTTTGCATTTTTTTCTTTTGTTTTCGCCTGGCCTCCTGCATGTTGCATGCAGGAGGCGGGGGGGGAGAAAAATAATTCTCCCCCCCCCCCGCTGGGTTTTAAGGCGCTGGGCCAGCCCAATGCTGGCCCAGCCTTGTAAGTCGGGGCCGGTCTTGGCCCAGACTGTAGAAGTTACGGGCCGAGACCGGCCCACGTTAGTTACGGGCCGAGACCGGCCCACGTTAGTTACGGGCCGAGACCGGCCCACGTTAGTTACGGGCCGAGACCGGCCCACATTAGTTACGGGCCGAGACCGGCCCAATATCATTGCGGGCCGAGACCGGCCCGCCCCCTTTTATTATTATTATTTTTTGGGCTGAGCCTGGCCCATTTATTTGGGCCGGCCCAGCCCTATAATATATTAAATATTATTATAATATATATATATATATATATGTGTATATATGTTATATATATATATATATAATATATTTATATAAAAAATATATAAAAAAAAAAATCTTTAAAAATATTGTGATTTTTTCTGCATATTTTTTTTTTTTTTTTGTCAAAAATGTTTTAATTCTGGTTTGTATTTTTATACTGTAAAGATACAAAACCAGTGTTATAAATACCCGGTTTTCGTCAAAATATCAAAGATTTTCAGAATAAAAAATGTTTTTGCTTTCAAAAAATTTTCTAAAAAGTCCCTAAAAATTTTGTTGATTTTTCTGCATATTTTATCAAAAATGGTTTAATTTTGGTTTGTATTTTTATACCGTAAGGATACAAGCTCAGTATTAAAATACCTGATTTTCGTCAAAGCATAAAAAAAAAATATAATATTTTTCTAAAAAATTGTTTTTTTTTGTTTTAAAATACGGCCTAGTCTCTCCAATATATATACATAAATATTATAACATCATATTTTCACACAACAAAAAAAATTTTCAAAACAATATATGTATTAACATGCATTTTGGCTTTAATAACCAGTTTATTCAAGCCATGAGAACTAGGCCAATATTTCAAAAATTCTAAAAAAATCTTTTTGTTTTCTTTTAATATTTGGGATTACGAATTTATACGTAAAACGTATTCCTAAATATTATTAATAAAATTTTGGTATGGACGTTAGAACGGTTAGTTTTTTTTTTACCCGATAAGATAAAGACCTCCTTACTGAGGAGGATTTTTCTTGAACCATAGACAGACCAACAACTAGGAAAACACAATAACACTTTATTTTTTTTTCAGACAATAAAACAATGCAGCTTACCTTAGGTAAGGCGTATTTGGGGTGCTAATACCTTCCCTTTACGCAATCAGTCTCCGTACCCGATCTCTGAGACCAGTTAGGTTCCTAGTGACCAAAATACTAGGTGGCGACTCCAAAGAACCAAATAAAAATAAATAAAAAGTTTTCGCCAGTCGGACCCGCGATATTGTGGATTTTTTTTGGGGTGCGATAGTCAAAAAGATTAATCAAAGTGAAAGTTGAATACGAGAAGGTTAAATAAACAATGTCGTAAACAAAACAGTTAAAAATATCAAAAGCTTGATATAAGAAACTTGAACTTGAGGCCTTCTAGATAGGAAGTATTAGCTCTAATACTTATGGGGTGGAGATATGAATAAAAAATCTATCTATAAGGTGTCTTGGAATTTCCTATCCAGGCCGAAAGCTAAATGAGTTGGGTCTATTATTTATAAAAAAAAAAAAAAAAAAGAATAGCATTGTTTAAATGGTTATGACGATACAATAATGATGTTTTAATAGCATGGAGGATTTTTTGGATATAAATATCAACTTGACAATATCGGAGTGGTTTCAAGATTTACAAGGGCTCTTTCACCCGTTTGGAAGGGTATTTTTGCTATTTTGTTTTGTAATCCATTTTTGCGTCTTTGCACAAAAAATAATAAAATATTAAAAAAAATCAAAAAATATTATCAAAAAAGATATGACAGTGAAAAAGGATGTCAAAACACTCAAAAAATAGTTAAAATTGGTTGAGGAGGTTTAAAAATACAAAAATTAAAATTTGACAGTATTTCATGGATTGATGATAACCCTGTTGACAAAGAAAATTCGATTTTGAGGAAGGGAAGTCCAAAATCAGATGTTTATGGACTCAATTAACTTTTATTGAAGGTTTAATTGAATTTATGGAGGTTTTGATTGCAAGAAAAATTAATTTTAGAGTTAATTTGAGCTTTAATTGGAAGAAATTAAAGTTCTGAGTTAAATTATAATTTTTAAAAGTTAATTTGGTCAAATCAGGGGCTTAATTGCATAAATATTGAAGTTTGATGGCCAATTAGGGATTTAATTGAAGAAATCTGAAACCAAGGACCAAATTGAAAAAGACGCGTAAATAGAGGGGTTGTAATTAAAACCAGATTAGGGGCCAAATTGAAGAAATTAAAAGTTTATTGCTCAATTGAGGGTCAAATTACACTAATGCGAGACCAATGACCAATTTGAAAAAGACGGCCACCTTCAGGGTCGCTGTTTGAATTTTACAGGGATGTAATTGAATTGATGTTTACAATCAAAATTGCAATTGAGACTCGATTGAACAAATCACAAATTGAGGACCAATGTGAACTCTATCACGTTTTTCCGCCTTTTCTTTTTAAATGAAAGAGCATATTTTGGTCAAAACAGCATCGTTTCATCCACTGTTCACTAAAAAAAATAAAGAGAAGCCCAAAACGGTGCTGTTTTGAACGGCACCATATGTCTTCTTCTTCCCCTGGACATGCAGAGAACAGAGGAAGAAGAAGACTTTTCTCCCCTTTTTCTCACTGCCTTCTCTTCCCCAGAGGACTCAAAAAGACGCCGACACAACCTATATGATTGCAATATGGTGGAAGAATGGAGGGGACGTACTCCTTGGGCGGTTTGGGCCGGCAGCATAATGGTCGCCCCGACCTCTCTCTCCCCTATGTTTTTACCTATAAATACAGAGGGGAAGAGCATAATAGAAGATGAGAGAAACAGAACAAGAGGGGCAGAAAAGAGGACGGGAAAAAAAAAGGACAAGACAGGGGAGACGACACCACAAGAACGAAAAAAAAAAAAGGACCAAGAGAGAGAGAGGAGAAGAGATAACAAAAAACAAAAAAGAGAAGAGGGTAAAAAGAAAAGTAAAAGAAAAATAGAGCATACTGCAGAGAAGGGAAGAAGAAGGATCGCCACTGGAACCATAGCCGGCCACCGCTGGACGACTGAGGCGTCTCCAGGTAAACCCTCCACCCTTTTATTTTGCCTTCATTTCTTCCCTCGCCATGCAAGATGTGTATAGTGCATGTCTGTAGGCGAGGAGAAGCTGGTTACTATGCTCATACACAGTAACCAGCTAATGTGGGCTGGGCTAAGCCCGGCCCATGTAGTTGGGTCAGGTTCGGGTCGGCCCATATATTTGGGCCTCACCGACCCATTTCAAAAAAAAATTGTACACTTGTTTCTGAATTTTTATAATTTTTTAGCATAGTTTTTATGTTATTTTGATTAATATCAGGCAGTATTTTACGTCGTAAAAATAAAAATTTGGTATTAAAATACCTGGTTTTTGTCAAAACTTCCAAAAAATACAAAAACAATTGAAAAAAGATTAAAAAATATGCATACGGTCAAGTGTCTCAAAGTTAAAAAATCAATTGTGTTTTTCATACACAAAAAAAATATTTTAGCATGCATTTTGGCTTTAATAACCAGTTTATTAATATTTTAGCATGCATTTTGGCATTTTGGGGTGTTAATATCTTCCCTTTATGCAACCAGTCTCCATACCCGATCTCTTAGACCAGTTAGGGTTCCTAGTAACCAGAATACTAAGTAGCAACTCTCAATCTATATTTTACTGATAGGAGACAAGAATTCATTGTCTTGTCACATTTGTGCCAGATAAACCATATTTCATTTTTCCTTGAGGATGGACGATCGTCGCGACACCGTACACGTGTGATACTTTTAATAGTGCATGTGGATGACTATTTTATTAGATTACAAAATGTTATTTCAGTGGTTGTTGGAAATGGAGCTCAAACATCTTTTTGAACTTCAAAATGGTTAAGAGATTATGCTTTCAAATACAGGTTTCTTGGTCTTTATATTGATATTATGACTATGGATAGCCGATCAGTGATGGAGTTTGGTGGTACTTGTGCTTACGGTGGAAAAGAAAAAAGTTTAGGGAAGATGAAAATGGAGTTTTATGTGGGTTTGGTCTTTTACGGTGAAAAGATTAGGAAAGGGATGGCAGGGATCATTCTTGATCTTGTGGCTTTTTTTTTTCTTGAAAAATATGGAGAGATGAAGCTATGAATTTAGGTTATTGTGGGTGTGTGTATTATGGTTTGTAGGAGGTGCGAGGTTGGTTTTTTTTAGAATGGGGATAAATGCGTGCATATTGTTTTCCCTATAGAAATAGTGATTGTATTGCTTTTTTATAAGAAAAAAGAGGCTAGGGATTTTATTTTTTATTTTGTTTTTGTAGGATAAAGGGTCTCCCCTTTTTTATTAGCATATTTGGTTTTCATATTATTTTTTTCCCTTCTTAGGTTATTTTTTTAGATGCGCCCCCCCCCCCCTCCCGCCAATTTATTGTCCTACTTTTTTTTTACTATTTATAAGCAATGTAATTTTGTCTCTTTCTTCCAATTGGTTGGTCCTTAAGCAATTTAAATTCATATTGATCCCTCATTTTCTTCATTTGTGTCTTTGGTCTCTTTGCCTATTTTTCTCTTTTCCTTTATTTTTCTCATTTTTCTTATTTCTTTGAATTTTAATTTTTTTAATAAGACAACGTTAACATCAACTTAATAAGAAAAATTAAACAAATATTTTTAAATAAATGCGTTAATAGTTGAGCGCATTGAAAACAATTTTTTGGATTTTAAAATCTTTTGAAAAGATGTTGAATATGACAAAAATGATGTGAATGTGTTAAAAATATATTTGTTTGGATTTTGATCAAAATTGAGTTATAACACGTATAATGCAATTACTTGTATATAGGAAGCAATGACATGAGGCCGTGGCAGTTACAATGTGTGTTCAATGACATCTCCAATGTCTGTCTTAGGTTTTTTCTTGTGAATTTTACATATTTTTATAGAAATAGTAATCATGTAATGAATCATTTGACAGCTGGGAGTTCATAGAGAAGATGAGCTGGTTGTGTGGCTATAATCTTCTTTTATATATTTATATTTTAACTTGTTTGCTTTTATTAAGCAAACAGGGCGATTAGTTTAGTTTGCCTGATTTTTATTTTATTTTGAATGTTTTATAGCTTATCTCTTGATACTCATCTTCTCCTGGGTAACCATACTGCTCGTAACTAAATCAGTTTATAAATAAATTCCTCGTCTTTCATTGTAAAAAATGTCGAGATAACTCGAAGCTCATTGAGGAAGTGAGTAAAATTATCTAAGAAAGGCAATAGGATCTTTACAAAAGCACCAGAGTCAAAAATATGTCAGAAACATAAGTATATTAAGTTCCAATAAGAATGGACATAAGTGACTAAAGGGGCTCCACTAATTTTGGTCTGGGAATTTGTGTTCTTGTTTTTTCATGGACAAAATATTAAAACATCCCCAAACCCAGTTAGACATCCTTTTGATTATTTTGTTCAATTTTGCCATTAACCGCAAGGGAATCTTTTGATTTCTTTTGGTGGCTAATGATCAATGTCGCAAGCTTTTTGAAAGTTGATCTTTTTACTTAACAAAAAAAAAACAAAGGGCTTAAACCCTAGTGCACGCCTTTTTGGTTGTAACCGTCCAAATTAATAAACAGTGTAATCATGATCCATGAGATAATGGGAAGGCTAGTGGGTGCAGTTGCATGGGAGTGGTGGGAGATGGAACGTACAAGCCTTTCTGGGTTTTTTTTTCTTTTGTTTTAAACCCTAGTGCAACCTTTGAGTTTTTGAAAGGTAAGGGATATTGGAGAAGATCAAGAGTTAATTTTATATGTAGTTAGAATAATTAAAGATCGAAGTGAGAGGATCTTATTTTATATTGTGTACTTTGGGCAAAGGTAAGGTCAACAGTTTCAAATTTCAAGCATAAATTTCAAGAGTCCTACATATATATGTTCAAAATCTTGAAGTATGTATACTGGTGGTGATTTAAAAACGAAATACAAGTACACATCCAGTTTAGCTTCAGTAAAATATCTAGCGAACAGAGTAAAAAACTGATGCTGCAAATGAACAAAGTAAAAATGATGACACATGTACTGCTTGGGCCAGGAGGCAAGAAGAATATAGACAACTAACCATAGCTTGGATGGTTCGAACCTTTTGCAATCACGAGAGGTAGGGCTTAAACCGTTGATTTAAACCGTCCAATGTTTCTTTTTTCTCATGCTCCTGTTTTTCTTCAACAAAAATTTGATGGAATCTTCCCACTTGTGAGGACCCCTCACATGCTTATGTCCTGAAACCTTAATCAAGTTGCAACCCTAGCATATAAATAGTACCACAGTGTCAGAAGAGGTTAATTAGGTCGACTTTCTGAACACTTAAATATCACAGTAGAGGAAGCAGATCATAACATACAGTCTCCTCTCCCTGCCCTCAATTTCTTACTTAGCCTGCCTTTAAAACTTCTCTTCATTATGCCCACCTCTAGAGTAATTACGGGTGCTTGTATTGTTCTTTTTTTCTTGATTTTGTGTCATGAAGTTGTTCATGTGGAGGGAAGGCCATTAAAGTCTGAGCTGTGCAAGAAATGCTCAACAAATAATGATAACTCTCAGAATGTGCCAGAAAATGGTAATCACGGCCTGGCAGCTGGTCAAGAGCAAACAAGTAAGGCCAAGTATGTTGATGATTTTCGACCCACAGAACCAGGTCACAGTCCGGGAGTTGGTCACTCCGTCAACAATTGAACTTCTAACTCTGGTTCTTATCGAACCAACGATGCCGCCAGTTGCTTGGGGTTGAAGTCTTGATGATGGGCAGAAGGACAAGTTATTGATCATTTCTGATTATTTATTTTCCCTGAATTGAATGTACATAAATTAAGTTGTTCTCAATTAATTAAGCATTCAGTCTCTCTTAATCTGAATAATTTCTTAATTAAAAGTAATCTAGCATTACTCCTACCAGTTATATCTTTTCAAATAGCTGAAATAACCTTCATATCAGTATATATGTTGGCACCTTTAGGATGATATGCGAGGATTATGACAGGGTTGAATCACCAAGAGAATCGTTACTATTCAGGATCTAAAGCTTACGGCCCTACGTGAATATACATATGCTATTCCCAGCGTGTGTGTGTGAACATACATGCAATGCGTGGGTGTACAAGGTAATCGAGACATTTCAAGAAATATTGAAAATATACGTTTTCCATCATTAATATAAGGATCATTATACTCGTGCTCTTACAAGCTAACCGATCGGAGAGCTAAGGTCTGAGCTAAATGATCGTAGAGATGTGCATTGGGCAGTCCGTATGCGTTTTTGTAGGCAGTAATTCAGTCTTCTGAAACCTAGATTAATTATTAGATTATAAGCTACTCAACTCATTTTTTTCTTAATTACTAAATTTGATGAATAAGTTTGGATTTCATATGGTCTCTTTATGGGTATACGTACACGAAAGTCTAAATGCATGAATTCACACTTTCAACCCGAAAGTCTGTTATTAGATTGTGGATCCATTCTACATATATTAAGTTAAAAATAGTTCCAGATTATGAATTAAGGAAGGATATTGCCAAGAAGATGAACAAGATCACTGAAACAAGTCCTTTCATGCTTTGAACATGCATGCCTTGAGAACTGTGCAGACTTAGCATGGAGATGGAATCAATAAAATCCATTTGAAGAATGAAATTATATAAATCAATCTGGTCAGTTATTTAAAATCAAGAGACTATGTTTCAATTATGAAGAAAGGAAGCTGGAGGACTTGTATGAAGTTATATCAACTTAATTAACCGATGGAAAGAGGCAGCTGACGACGATGGAAATCAATATGCCTTGATATCGAGATTTAAACTATAACTAGATTGAATTGTAAATAGGTCAACGAGCTTAGTTCTTTTTTCAGCATTTGTTTCCTGCATCTTTTTTGCTATATGTATCTTCGCTCTCTCTTTTTTCATTTTTCTTTCACGCTAGAAAGAGGGCATAAAGCCCTAGACATCTTCTTTCTCTTTTCAATATTAACAAAAACACCATAACCAGCAACTTTTTTGGTAAGCTTCCGAATCACCACTTCTTTCATGTTCTCACGATGCAAGTTGTTATTCTGCTAATTTGGTGCCAAGAAATTTATCGAGCATTTATACTATCACACCACTTCAGATTCGATTTGCGTGCTTCATTGGGATCTTATCAGCTTTTGCGCTACTTGGCTGCATTTCCATCCAATAAAATCTTATGCTCTCGTTCTCATAGGATTTGAACCCAGGAATCAAAGATTGAGACCCCGTGCATTTATATTCCAGTGAATCGGAAATAAGATCTGGCATCCCTTTGGCTGCTATCTACCCATCTTTGATCTTAATATTGTTGCTTGAACAACCACTCAACCTAAAAATTCAAATTATATATATATATATATATATCGGTGATCATATTGTATTTCTTAATCTGCTTTCTGCTTTTATTTGACATTATGAAATACTTTTAGACACTTAAATTTAAAGGAATGGTTCACATAACTACTGTAAAGCCATTCCCGTTTAGCTCTCCTCCCTCGTGAGTTCATAAAGGCCTGTATAATGTATATGGACGGCAAAAGAGAAAAGATTCGGTTTAAAAATCATCAAAAAAGTGGGAAGCACTGCAAAGTAGAATAATCATCTACTGATCACCGTACTTCCTTTGTAGTCTAGGGTGGGAATACAAGCACATCCCAATTGTCAAGATTTCACTATTACTTGACTAAATTAAGCCTAACTGTGTTTATATATTTATATATATATATATATATATATGTGTATATATATATATACATATATGTAGTAGCATACAGTTCAATCCATGTCGTAAGGAAGGAATCTTCAAGCTGTAATGCATGGAACCACCGGCATGGCTTGCCCTCGCCTCTGAGATGCATGTGGAGCGGTAATAAAACCTAAGCTTGGAAGCCTTTCGGTCCCACGTGCACTGAGACATGTTTAGTGGTCGTTAAGTTAGTTTAAAGCAAACAAGGCGATATGATCAGTAGATTTTGACCCCACCAGTTAACATACTCTTAATTTGATAGTATTAATTAATAATTATGGGCTGATCTTGGATCTTATTTTTATTTCTTATCATCAACGACAAAGATACATTTCCTCCCTCCTAATCTTTTTATATTAATTAATAATAATAGAGTGTCGTACGTAAAGGGTTGCTTAAGACGGTTACTTTTTCTATTTTTTTGGGTTTGGTCTCATACGGAGACAGATGCTCGTGGGTTCTGCTGAGAATTTGCAACTTCAAGCATGCGTTGTGTACGGTTTTAATGCTGTTTATTTAATTAGTGCATAAATAAATATAGATTTGCTAATTGATTTTCTACTTAAAGTGCTTAATGCATGGAAGTTTTTTTAATTAGAGGTCGACCAGCTGCCTTTTTGAACTGAAATTTTCAAATTGACTGACCACTTTTAGAGATTCGTTTATTTTCTTAACTTATTGATTGAAAATGGAAGTACTTGAGTTTTTTAATAGCTGTTTGGAAATGTGGTTAAAAAATTTGAACTTAACCACAAAAAATATATATATATTAGTACTAATAAGAAAAATAGAGTGCTTGATCACCCTATTTGTCCCGGCTTTGACTATGATATGTATTATTTATGTAAAAAAAAACAGATGGAGAGATGGTCGTCACAGGTGGCATAACCCCTTTTATTATGTCTTTATTAAAACTTTATTATATATTGCTATCTTTTATATTTTGTGGAATATATCAAGCATATCTCTTGGTATCATGGCGAATATGGTAGTGGAGAAACCTGCCCCGCCTACATATTCATAGGAGCATATAGAGACCTAACCCTTTCATCTTAGATTAACACTCGATAATCTCACCTAACCTCTTCAATTCGCTTTGAAAGTCCATAACAAATTCCTAATTCTAGAAGACCATGATGAGGTATAAATTTTAGGTCCTTTAATTAACATTATAATTTGATGATATAATAATAATAATGTTCTCCAAGATCTGTAAGGATGATGCGAGTTAATTTCCTCGTACGATTATATTCCATCTCATACTATATGCATCATGATTATTCTATATATACTTGGTAACAATTGCTTTACTTACACAAAACTAAATAATCTAAATTTACACATATTTATATTATTTTATATTCAATTTTTATCAAATAAATAATGATAGTAAAAATTAAACTCGTGAACGTTTGATCATTAAGACTACCAATTTAATCTAAAAGCTAAAATTATTAGATGAGATCCCAAACTAAATGATAACAATTGCTTTACTTATTCAATATCAAAGAATCATCTCAACCCAATAGCTTAAATTATTAGGTGACGTCCCAAGATATAACTTATATTATTCTTTAACACCCCCCTCAAATGAAAGCTCTTTGGGCTTGAAACTTATACAGGCTCATACTACTTTGTGCTTGATTTTTATCAAATAAATGGAGGCGGTGATATTCGAACTCGTGACCGCTTGGTCATTAAAACTTTGATATCATGTCAAATAATCATCTCAACCCAATAATTTAAACTATATATTAGATGAGATCCCAAAATATAATTTATATTATTCTCTAATACTCAATACAAAATTCTCATGTTTTGCATATTTCAACTCCAAAACCACCCATTTGGATGAAGTGTTACTTAACCATTTTTATGTAAAATGTCTTGTAAGAAAATTGAGGATTTTTATGGAAATCAACCTACACATTGTTGAAGATACCTCGAATCTTTATCACTATTATTTTCATATTATTATTGATCGTCAAGACAACCATGCATATTTTACTTGCTTCAGGAAAAAAATGTAATTACTATTAAAATACCAAAGAAGTTATTAATTTTGGTAGCAACCTACCTATCTATTGTTGTGAAATTCAAGCCCAATAAGAGAGCTCACAATCTAATTAGCCAGCAGGCTTAATCTCTGGATTTTAAAGCCCAATAAGGACCTCCTACGCCTTCACGGCCCACTACAATCTCTAATCCTTTTCGGCTCTCTGATGAATGATGGCCGTGACATCCAAACTATTGGGGTTGGGGGAAAGAGAACAGAATAAACACCAGAGTCCAAAACAAACCTACCTCTGGTATTAAAAAATAAATATTATTACATGTCTTAATAATTATAATTTCTTTATTTATAATAGTATAATGAAAAGGAGTTCAAGCCTGAATAACTCCAACTTTCTCCATTAAAAAATAATATAATAAAAATGGTTACATCCTATCACGTGACCTAAAACCCAATTTCCAGTGAGCAAATGAAGAAAATAAATAAAGTATAACTTTATCAAGGCGTGGGTTCAAATATCCTCGGTGCATTTTCAATATGGTGATTATCACAAGCGACGACCTTCGTGATTTGGGAAAAGCTGCATGACAGTGACAAAACCCTTTGAATAAGTGAACAGCCACACTTGTGGAATTGAAGAGCCATGAGGTGACCCTTTCGCTTTCCATTTCCAATTGAAGACGGCAGGTCGAATGGTACAATTCGAGTTTAAAATGATTTAATAATCCATTAAACCACACGAAAATAACTAGAGTGGCCAAGTTGGCTACTCCTTTTCTTGTATGCATGTGAGCATGACGATAATAATCTTCTCGTAATTAACCAGAGGACTCGTCCTGCTACAAGATAAGATGAGCTATCACGAGTTAAAGGCAATAAAAAGAATTATTTCTTTTATAAATATATCATTCCATTTCATCTAAAAAATAACCAAAATATTTCATACCAATTTAAAAAAAAAAAAAAATTCATTTCATTTTAAATCTTAGTCCGTTCTGGATTTTTTGGCTAAATTTCGGCCTGAATGTTCCAATTTTATTTTACATGTTCCATTTCGATCTTGAAAAGCCATTGAATCAAATTGAACCTGGTTCAATTTAATTAATTAAATCATCGTATAAAAAGCTCTTTTTCATTATTATTTTCAATAACAATGATATTGAAAAATATTATTGCTATTTTTATTAAAAATGATATTGATTTTTTAAAATTAGATTTATCACTAATATACATGATTTTATATTCATGTGTTTTTGTTTTTCATGTTTATACTTTGTAGGAATTTGAGCAAAATAAAGGATGATTTAGATCTCATTAGCCTTGATAACATTGTCCTAGCTTTATATTTAAAATATTTGTGTTAAAACATTTGACTATCATAATATTTTGATATTTTGTTTAAGTTAACGATCTATTTAATCTTGACTATTTAGAAATATTTTAAAATTTAAAATTATATTTGTTTGATATTATGTTTGTATTGCATAATTTATAATTAATTTATCTTGAAATTAAATTATATTTGTTGAATTTTTTTATACATATATATATATATATGAATAATATAACCCCAAAACAACATGTCAAAATAATCTAAAACTAAAATATTTTATTTCAATTAAAAAAACAAAATATTTATCAAAATAAAATTGACATCCTTGTCTATATTAAAGGGGATCCAGACTATTCAAAAAGTCACTTAACATCATGTGTGAGCAAGTGTGCTGCTGATAGGCTTTTCATAATGACTTCAACCCTTCTCCTAATCTAATCATGTGATCTAGATGTGTGGAAGTTGTTTCAATGTGATTTAGATGTGACTAAATTGACTTTAATAGTCTAAAATCAAATTGACCGCTGAGTAATAAATGTCTAAAGATAAAATTGAGAAGAAAATAATAAAATTAATAGGAATATAAACCTTCTAACCTAACTTCTTGCCTGACTCGGGTTTAAAATTAATGCATGTTGGAGTTACCTCGACATAACATAATCGACTTAACAGTTTAAAAGCAACTCAATCAACCAATAAAAAAAATATGATGATAAAATTGAAAAAAATATACTTCAACCCAACTCCTTATCTCATCCAAGTTTAAAATTAAACTATTTAGAAGTTATTTTAATATAATACAGTTAATTTGATCGGTTCAAATGTATCATGAATAATTATTAAAAAGAAATGAAGAATGAGGTTGAGGGAAAAAAAAAAGAATTTAAATTTAAAAAAAAAAAAGGAAATGAAAGTTCTTCTGTTCTCTTTCGAGACGTGCCTAAGCCCAATCTGAATGCTAGATTTCTAAACAAGAAGGTGAAGGGAGAATCACTTAATGGAAAGAATCAAAGAGCTCCAACAAGGTCTACAATCAGATTAGTCAATTTCCTCATAAGCTAGAACTACAAGTTCCACATAGCCATGAACCTCTCTCGTGAAAACGCTAGTGGCTCTGCCCTGGAAAGAGCTCATTTTTCTGCATTCCTAGCTCACTTGACCTAGCTACACTCTCATTCACATACGACCCCTCTTTTTTAAGTTTCAAACACTTTCACTTCGATTCTTCAAACTTAAAATAACAATAAAGTAAATATTAAAGTAGTTTGTCAATCCTCATAATTTAGATTAGTGGCGTTAAAGAAACCAAGGTATTTATAAAATTTATATTATTCAACCCGTCCCAACATGTTAAAGTCAGTTACTGTAAATATTATAAATAATGATGGATCAAAAAAACTTAATAACTTGATATCACAGTTTGAATAAGGGTCAGAAAGTTTAAAACCCACCTAACTCGACCCAATTCGTATAAACCATTAAGTGTAAGTAACTCTAGAAAGTACCATGTACCCATGTCTTTTGCTCCTTTTCGAGGACAATACATGTTGCATGCCATTGAAATTAAATAATAAGAGTTTTGTCTAAGAATTAGTAATTTTGTTGCTAAATTATTCTTTTACTGCACTGATGTTTTGATTTTACATGCATTTTTTAATTACAAAAATGAAATTTTAGTTGTGTTGAAACATTATAAACCCTGTGCTAGTGTCGTCTAAGATGCAATTCTTTATGTTTGTGTTGTAGATTCTAAAAATTCCTTTTGATTCTTTTTTACTAGCTAAAAATATTAATAGGTAGAGAAGTTTGTGTCTTATGGACATGAGATTGTAGATATTGATTTCATCTTTTCTTTCACATGGTTACTTTTTTTTTTCTTTTTGTTAATGGATTAATTTTGTTTTCTTTATATGCAAATTATAGACTAAGGGTTCTGCAGGTCTGACAAACAATTTAAATGCATATTGTAAATTTATTTATTTAATTATTTGTCTTTGTAAAGTATATTTTTTTAGTATCATCAAATAATAAGAGATTTTATATACTCAACTTGTAAATATTTATAATATCCACACAAAATTAGTCTAATCAAATATTTCAACCTACATTGGCCCCAAAAAAAATCAAACGAATGGAGTTTATAATTTATAAAATATCAGAAATTGAGTTGGTTATAATTATATATTAAACCATAAGTTGATTATATTGATGAACACCTCTAATTTAGATACATATATATTAATTTAATTTTTATATAAAACTGCAGTAAATGTGTATTTTTTTAATATTATCAATTCCTATTTTTTCCCATTAAAATTCTATCAAATTGCTAGTACCACAACCCACTCTCAAGCTTTTACCAAGTTTCATAAAAATATCCTTTGGGAATGGGAAAGATATAAGAAAAATAACGACAAAGTATGATTGAATCAAGCCTTCAATATTTTGTTTTAAGAAAAACGAGTAGTTTTGGTTTCGTATATATACATAATTTGTATTATATTGTTTAATAAAATAAATTCTTAAATTAGTATATAAAAGTGGATATCGGAATTGTTAACCCGTGCTTTTTTCTGCATCTGCGAGTCATTTATAGTGAGAAAAAAAAACCTATCAGGAAAAAGGGAAGTTAATTTTGTGGAGTGAGAAAAGTGCATATCAAATAGATGATCTAATGAATTAAGCTATACATAAGGCAATTTTAGCTTATAAGTCAACATAATATGAAAGTTCAACTTAAAGGATTAATCTAATGATTAAAAAGACGTATTTCTTTTTTTAAAAATAAAAAAATTGGGTTCAAATTCTAGAGCTAGTATCAAGGGTGAGTAAAAAAACCGAAAAACCGATTAAACCGAGAAAACCAGAAAACAAAACAGAAAAAAACCGAATCGTGAAAAAAATCGATTAAACCGATTAAAATTTTAAAAAACCGACCAGTTCGGTTTAGGTTTTTAAGCCTGAAATCGAACCGAACCCAAACCGGAAAAAAAAACAAGCCAAACCGGAAAAAAAATCAAACCAAAACCGAGCAAAACTAGTTTGAACCGGTTTTTGTCCTAAAATACCGAACCGAAACTGGTTGGTTTGAACCGGTTTTGGTTTTTTAAAAGAAAATCAGTTTGGTTATTTTTTTAATAAAAATCAAACCAAACTGAAAATGAAAAACTCTAACCTAGTATATAGAAAAAATTATTAATAAATAAATAAATATTCTATATCAATAAGAATGTACTTTTAAGATACGTTGGAAAAGAAAATTTATCTTGAATGATATGAAAAATGACCCAAGAATATTCTCTAAAACCCAATCAATAAAAATAATATAAAAAACCATCTAGTAGGCGATCCAGTGATAAGAATTTGGGACTAAAGGGTTTGTTTTCCCTGTGATCTCAAGTTCGAGCCATGTAGTTGCTAATATGATAACAACTGGAGATATACATGGTAGTTAACTTCAGGGTCCATGAAATTAGTTGAGGTGCGCAAACTGACCCGGACATCCACATTAATAAAATAATAATAATAATAATAATACAAAAGTCATATTGTTATTTGTGGCATATTAATCAATGTATCTCAAATATCATTATTTATATAAACTGGAATGTATGACAATTCATCCCAAATTAGATTAAAAAACAAGGATAATTCATCTTAAAAACATATTTATAGGTTACCTTATGTAAGAACCCCATGGTCAAACCCACTTCGCCGATCTTGAAATTTTTTCATCTGTGGGTCAAACCACTTGTTGGTAGCTCCATTCTCAAAGCTATTAAAGTCCTTGTTGTGACTGCTTGCTGCTGCAATTTCTTCAAGAGATGAATCAACCATGCATCCCAGAGACTTTTTTCATGCCGCTATTTGACTGGTCATGCATCTGGTTTTCTAGAATCCCATTGTATATTCTAAAGAAATGAATGTTATTAAGTATACAAGTTTATAGTTGATTAAGTGAACAAGTTTAGTTGTTGCAGATATAATTTTAAAACCTAATCGAGTCTGGTGGGTTGATCTAAGATCCGGTCTGATTTGGAGTCAAAACCGGTATGTTTAAGAAAAAACAGGGGAATGTAAAAAGTTGGGTGATTCGATCAAAAATATAAGGTGACATTGAAAAACTCAGTCAAAAATCTAATTACAATCCATTAATTTTTTTTATAACAAATACAATGTTATTTTATTTTATATAAAAAAAAAATTGAAAATTGACTTGAGATAACCTAATAACCCAATCAAAACTTGCAACTCAAGTTTTGAGCTGGTTCAACCATAAAGTGGATTTAGTTTCTGTTTATTTTTGTGTTTTAAAAATATTTTTTAAAAAAATTAAATTTATTTTATTTTTTTATTTTAAATTAATTTTTTTGATATTTTTATATTATTTTTATTGGGTTGATGTGAAGGATAACTGTTTAATAATCCAGTCCTAGTTTTAAGGATTGCAAATCCATACACTTAAATCCACGTGTCAAACCTAATGTGGAAAAGGAAAAACTTTTACAATTGGACATGCATAACAATTCTGAGCTGCTAGTCTAATCATGAAAGAAATAGGCATTTTTGGTCCTAATCAAATCTGTTGAAAAAGTAGGATAGCGCAAGATTTAAAATATATTTTCAAATAAGAGTCCATAAAGACCATAAACATGTCATTAGGAAAACAGCAAAGCATATATTTGGTGCCCTCTCTTACCAATATTCCACAAAATGAATCACTCCCTTTTTTAACAGGACTACCACTCCTGTCCTCAACAAAAACATCTCGGCTTTATAATGTATTTAAAAGTATAGTAGAGTATTTTTTAAAAAATATATATTAAAATAATATTTTATTATTATTTTTTAAAATTTATTTTTAATATCACCACATTAAAATAATCCAAAAATATTAAAAAAAATTAATTTAAAATAAAAAAAAATTAACTTTTTTTTTAAACACAAAAATAAACAAACCTGATTATTCAATAAGTAATGTCTCACACATTGTTGATAAATAAAATGTCACGCACCGTCTTTTTTCTTTCATCAAAAAAATGGGTTGGCATCTTTGATGGAGGTTTATGGAATGAAATCAAAAGTTGAGGAGTACGGGGATTCGATTCATTCTTCAATTAATTAAATGATCATAATCCAAGAAAAATGTTTGTATTCCATCTCAAAATTAATTAAACTAGTTATTTCACTTGAACTCCCGTCACGAGCTATAAATAATTTTTTAAAAAATAATTAGATATACAAGCTATTTTGATATATTTTTTACATGAATAAATAAATAAAATATAAATCAAGAAATTTATGCAAGCATCTAATTAAATAAATCAATAATTATATATCTAAAAAATAAAAATAAAAATTTATTGACAATAACTAAAAGAGAAACTAGAAAAATTAAGAGATAAATGTAGATCAAGATATTTGATCTTATAAAATGAGATATTTACCCGGTTATGTCAACTAATTTTTTTTTATTAAAATCAATAAAAGATAATAAAAATAAAAACATACATGAAACTGGTTGAATAAAATAAATAGTAAAAAAATATTATACAAAGCCGAATATATTAGAAATATTTTTTAAAAAATAAATTTCATATGTATAAAACAAGAAAAAATGTTCAAAAATAAAACACAAACAAAATAATTTTTTGAAAAACATCTATTCAAAAAAATTTGCAAAACATGAGACTAAGATAAACCGATAGAAAAGAATTTGAAAATAAAAACAAAACCAATATTTTTAAAACAACAAATAATATAAAATGATAAAATCATATAAGAAAATGAAAGATAAAAAAGATGTTGAACAGTATTAATTTTTCAAATTCTTTTATTTGATTTGAATCATGGACTTTAATTTGGTAAACCATGAAAGATTAGATGAATAAAAAGTAAAAAGTATGGAAAGTTGGATGGATATATTCTTGAATGTTTGGAGATGATGGGAAAGTCTAGGATAATTGGACCATTAAGTAAAGTATACATATATCATTATCGATGTGAGATTGATTGTGTGAGATTGATTGATAACGACACCTGAGCCGTTTAAAATAAAAAAAAAATTATGTTGAAATTTCAACATGGATCTAAAATGTAAGATGGGATGTGGTGTGTGTATGCATATAAAAAATTTCTTGAATTATGTTAACTTTAGAATTGAGATTAAGTTCAAATGGTTAGTATTTTTTTGATTTTGTTTTGAAAAAAAATGAATATACCATCTAATAATATTTTAAGGACCAATAAATCATTTGAAAAGATTAAAATGCCTCCATCATCAAGGCTCTTGTTTTTTCCACTTAAAGATAAAATAATAATTTTATTATAACAACTCATAGTAAATTATATCTAGTGTTATAATAAAAATCACATGCCTTATATATCTTGTTAATTTAATTTATGTATGAATCCCCTCAATCCAGCACGTGTTTGGTGTGCAAATTCAATATTGGAATAGTAATAGTGCAGTATATCTGTTTAGTAACAAGATAAAGGTGTTTTATGAGAATATATTTGGATCGATGTTTTTCATGTGTTTTTTTTAATATCTTTTCAGCATTAATATCTTAAAATCATTCAAAAAAAATATATTTTAAAAAAATCACACCCTGTATAATGGCAGGAAAAAGACGGAGATGAGGTGGGAGAAAAGAAGAATAGTTGTAAGACGTCCCTTTTCGTTCAACGACTCCCCCTACACTCTAAAGTGGGGTCACGTCTCTCCTAAGTCGTTAGATCTGATCAAAGCACTTTCGTCAGGTCCACCAAATGTCCAAAAGGAGTGATCAAGAATTGTAATTGTATCTCTTTTCTTTTTTTGAGCTCTCTCTTTTTTTTTAACTGTTTTTTGTTTTGTTCCCTTTCAGTTTTTTGTTCTTTTAATATCTTTTTTTAATTTAGTTTGTTAATATTAATTTTTTTTATTTAGTTATCAAACTTTCATGACACTGATTCCAGGTTTAACAGGTTAACTTGGTTTCATGAGTTAATTCGGATTGTTTTTTACTTTTTTTCTTTTTAATTAATTTTTTTCGCTTACTTTAGTTTGTTAATGTTAAATTTCTTTCTATTTAGTTATCAGACTTTCATGACACATATCATAGGTTTCATGGGTTAACCTAGTTAATTCTGAGTTAACCCGTCCATTTTTTTTTTCTTTTGTTAATGTTAATTTTTTTTTTGATTTAGTTATCAGATTTTCATGATACGGATCCCGGGTTTAACAGGTTAACCTGGTTAGACGAGTTAACTCGGAGTTTTTTTTTTTGCTTTTCTTTTCTTTTTAATTAATTTTTTTTTGTTTAGTTAAAAGTTTGCTAATGTTAAATTTCTTTCTATTTAGTTATCAGACTTTCATGACACATATCCTAGGTTTTACGGGTTAACCCAGTTAGTTTTGGGTTAACTCGTCCTTTTTTTTTGTTTTTTTAATATTAATTTTTTTTATTTAGTTATCAGACTTTCATAACACGAATCTCGGGTTTAACGAGTTAACCTGGTTTGACAAGGTAACTCAAAGTTTTTTTTTTAATTAATTTTTTTCGTTTAGTTTAGTTTGTTAATGTTAAATTTCTTTCTATTTAGTTATCAGACTTTCATGACACATATCCCGAGTTTGACGGGTTAACAGAGTTAATTCTGGGTTAACCCGTCAATTTTGTTTTTCTATTTAGTTATCAAACTTTCATGACGTGAATCCTAGGTTTAATGGGTTAACCTGGTTTGAAGGGTTAAACCAGTTAATCTAGATTTTTTTTTCTTTTTCTTCATTAGTTTTTTCTTCTTATAGTTTTTTTTTTCTTTTTAATTAATATTTTTTTTTGTTTAATTTAGTTCGTTAACATTAAATTTTTTTCTATTTAGTTATCGACTGATGCCTTTAATTTCTTTTTCTTTTTCTTTTTTTTTCTTTTTATGTTTTTTACTCTAGACTACACAATGCAATCCATGGTGAAAAGGTTAAAGCCTTATGTTTGTTTTTGTTTTTTTTTTTTTTACTTTTTAATTATTATTATTCTAAAATTTGGTTTGTTTATGTTGAATTTTTTTTTCTATTTCGTTATAAGACTTTCATGACATGGATCTCATGTTTGACGGGTTAACTCAGTTAATTCAGATTCCTTTTCTTTTTCTTCATTAGTTTTTTTCTCCGTATTGGTTTTTTCTTCTTTGTTTTTCCCTTTTTAACTAAATGTTTTTAATTTAGTTTGTTGATATTAAAATTCTTTCTATTTAGTTATCAAATTTTCACAACACGGATCTCATGTTTGATAGGTTACCCAATTAATTTAGATTTTTTTTCTTTTTTTTCATTAGTTTTTTTCTTCATGTAGGTTTTTTTTTCTTTTAACCCAGTTAGTTTTTTTCTTTTTGCTTTGTTGCCTTTTTTATGCGTTTGACTGTGGACTACACAGTGAGTCTATAGTGAAAACCGATGCTTTTTGTTTTTGTTTTTGTTTTTTTTTCCCTTTTTAATGAATTGTTTTCGTTTATTTTTGTTTGTTAATGTTAATTTTTTTTTCTATTTAGTTATCAAACTTTCACAACACGAATCCAATGTTTGACGGGTTAACCTAGTTTGAAGGGTTAACTCAGTTAATTCAGATTTTTTTTCTTTTTCTTTATTAGTTATTTTATTCATGTTGGTTTTTTCTTTTTACTTAATCTATTTAATTATTATACTTTTATGATACGACCTTGCAACCAGACCCACATCCAAGGCTATTGGGTCTGGTATTGCAGCCAAACCCACTTAAACTTGGATCATGCAAGTTTAATATTATTATTAATATTATAAATATTACTTTAAGGTCAGACGTTACAACCAAACCCAAGACTCTTGTGTATGGCTTTGCGGAAAAACCTAACACTTTTAGATCTTAGCTTTTTTCATATTTTTTATACAAAAACAAATTGACCCGCGGCATCGCGTGGGTCATCTAACTAGTATAGTTTTAAGCCCGAACATTGCTGATCTGGAATTAAAATTAAGCCAGGTTTAAAAAAATAAAAATAAAAAAACTTGAAATGACCTGATAGGTTAATTAGGTGATCCAGTAAAATCCAGTAAAAATTCCGGTTATAACCCATTAATTTTTTTATTAAAATAATATTATTTCTATTTTTAAAAAATAAAATTAACTTTGATAATCCAATTATCCTACCAAAACCTAAAACTTGAATGTTGAACCGGAGAAGCCATCAAAAGGTTTAAAATCTATAATCCAGACACCAGGGCAATATTATATAAAAATAAAAGGGAGTGTGTGAGTGACTGTGGGGTCATTCCCGGTGCCCTTGGAATAAGGTATCATAACGTGGCTGATGAGTTTCATATCCAACAGTGGATGGACATTTTCCAAATAGACGGCGCAAATTGTACGTCTTAGAATCTAGGGGACTGTGACACCGTCCCTATGAAGAAGTGTCGTGTTTGGTTGGTTGAGGTTGGCGGTTAAGTAGGCCATTGATTTTTTGAGCGTGCTTCGCATTGTGTGTTTTGAAGTACGGCGGTGATTGTGATTTAAAATATATTTGGTTTAAAAATATATTAAAAATAATATATTTTTTTATTTTTAAAATTTATTTTTATATTAATATATCAAAATAATTTAAAACCATAAAAAAATTAAATTTTAAAAAACATGATTTTAACAATATTTCTAAATATTATATGAGCTCTTTTTATAGTTGTTGTTGTTTTCTAAAGTTTTTTTAATATATATTAAAATATTTTATTTTTTATTTTTTTAAAATTTATTTTTAATATTATTACATTAAGATAATCTAAAAATATAAAAAATAATTTAAGTATTTGTCAATAGGAAAATTTTCATGAAATGATTCACGTGCATCTTTATTTCCACCTGGCGTGGGACACGAGTGGAGGCCTAGTAATGGGCATCCAACTTGTTACACATCCAACGATTTCTTTTGAACGGTTTTACACGGCAGAAACAAAAGGTCCTCGTATTTCCAACTTTTGTTTAATTATTAGTCACTATCCGTAAAATTTGTTTGGCAAAACTTCACTCATTTTTTAGACAATTATTTATTTTTATTCTTAGATTCTTAATTTATCAATTAATTTTTATATTCTTTTGAATTCATTCAATTAACCCTTTTAATTTCTAAATTTATCAAATTAAATAATATGTGATTTATATCAACTATCAAGTCTACCATTTGAGTTAGTGACTCTCTCTCTTTTTTATTTATTTGATTGCTCATTATTAATTTAGTTCGATAGTTGTTGATGTTTATGTTATATTTGGACACCTGGTAAAGTATAAGCTCCAGCTAAGAGATTATGAAATAAAAATTAGAAAAATAAAATAAAATAAAAGGGAGTAAAAATATGAGTCGAAAACAAAAGTAGAAATTATATAGGATTTTTTATATAAAAGTTAGGGGCGTAAGTCTAAATAGAGATTCTAGAGTGAGCAACCTAAGATTAGTGAAGGCTCTTTCATTATTTGATACCTTGTGTATGTTTAATTGAAGTGTGAAATGTTGTAAATGATTCTTTAGTAGGATTTTGTGTACAAATTAGACTAGAAATTATGTTCAGTAATTAGAATTGGATTGAGTTTTTGTATATTAAAAAAAACTAAATAACCTAGGCAATTCACTGCTGCAATTAATGCCATTTGCATTGTGAATTAACATAATACATTTTGTTTTGTTTTTTTTGTTCTCAGCATAAAAAAAATAAAAGTATAAGAAATAGGTCCTTACAACTGCTTATCTTCTTAAAAAGCATGAGCCCATTATCTTCACCCCAAAAGATATAGAGGGAATAACTTTTCCATGTAAAGATGCCTTAGTCATCTCCACAATCATTTCCATCTAAGTATATCGAGTGTTGGTGAATGATGACGATGCGGTCAAAATTCTCTCACGTGAAGTAATGGCCCGGATAGGAATATCCCCCGCAAAATTGAACCTAGTAAGGATTTCCTCTCATTAGGATATAAGTTTTAGGCGTACCGGTGAAGGGCGCTCTGAAAATTCCAATCCCTATTAGCACTCCCCTTAAATGTGTCTTTCTCCATAAAACCTTTATGATTATTAACATGACTTTGGCTTACAACATTATTCAAGGTCGACCTCTTCTACATTAGATTAAAGCAATCATCATTGGCACTGGAATTCTTAACTCAGAAGAGAATGACCATATTGCGGGAGAATCAAGTGACCTTAAGGTAATGTGCCTCTATTTGCTTGAAGGGAAGGAAAACAAAGCCCTAGTATTGGATTAACAAAGGTCCTTAAAAGAAAGTGAAGGTTATAATTGAAGTTATCGAAGAATTAAGGGATGTCCCTTTGGGAGAAAATGAGCAAGCCCTTATGAAAGTGGGTTTCACCTTGACACCAATATAATACAATAACAATCACTGACAAAGCTCCTCTATATTTAAAGGTCTAATTTTGCAATGGGCACCTCTAAAACTCCAAGATTCAATCCTGAAATTGCAACTCATCAGTTAAAGATGTACCCAAATGGTTATTAAGTTTTTTAGAAGAAGAGGATTTTGAGGGTAAGAGATATAAAATAATAACATAAAAGGTAAATAAGCTCCTGATTGCTGGTTTTAATAGGGAAGTGATGTGCCCTACTTGGTTAGTTAATATGGTAATGGTCAAGAAAAGCAATGGTAAATGGTAGACGTGTGTGAACTTTACAAATTTGAACAAAGCTTAACTCAAATCATGGACATATTGGATTGATTTGGGTTTTGCGTCTTAATTTGTCAAACCTGCAACTAAAATCATGAACACTATTGAATTTAAAAATTATTTTTTTAATATAATAAAAATATACGATTATAAAATTAAACATTAACCAAATATCAAGATGTTTGTTTGAGATTGTGATAACCTCATATAAAGCAAACCAAAATAAATTATGATGACCACTTTAAAATCAACAAAATATTAAGGGTAAAATTAAAAAAAAAAAGCATTCAATAGAAAGAAGAAAAAATTGGAAGATAGAATTAAAAAAAAAAGAAAAAGAAAAAGAAGAAGAAGATAGAATTTAAAAAAAAAAGAAGAAGAAAGGAACCTCTTTTATTTTACTATTCATATGAACAAGGAAGTAGGCAGAGAAAACCTCAATTTGTTTTTTATAGTATTTAATTTCTAATTAAATTGAAAATTTTATCTCATACAATTATACAATTGACAAAAAAAAAACCAATTCAAATAAAAAAGAGAATAATGAATAAGGATCAATTATTAAGAAAAGAAAAAAAGGATAAAAAAACACCAAATAAAAAAAGATCTAAGAATAAATTAAAAAAAAAAGAAGCAAAACAAAAGGAAAGAAAAAGTGAGGTGCTATGAACAATGAAGCATCATCACATAATCCGAGTTTTTAGATATGTTATCAATATTGAATAAATTGTTTAGTGTATCAATGATAAATAAGCCTGCACACGACCTCTAGATAATATGGATTTTTTTCCCCTTCCTAATGCCTGACCCAATATTCCTCAATGTACTAGCATAGTTAAAAAAATAATTAGATTTTGTTATTGAAAACATCCATATATGTGTGTGTATATATTAAAATTTAAAATAATCTTTATCCTCTATAAATAAAAACAACTAATTTATTAACATCATTTTATTTTTAAAATTATGCTTATTATAAATAAAAAATAAATTGTAGTCAACTTAAATTTAAATAGAATTCCTTAGCTTATTTGGATAATTAATAATTAGGAATGAAAATGATTGGTTATATTAAATTTAAATTTCAATAGGATTATTTAATTTAGTAGGTTAATTAATAAACATGAAAAAAGTTAGAAATAAAATTATCACTTAAAATAATTAGTTGTAGTCAATTTAAATTTAAATATAATTCCTTAACTTATTAGGTTAATTAACAATTATGAGAATTATCCATGAAAATGATTAGTTATAGTGAATTTAAACTTTAGTAGGATTTATTAATTTATTAAGTTAATAAATAAATAAATAAATGTAAATAAGATTATTAATGAAAATGATTAGTTGTAGTCAACTTAAATATAAATAGAATTTCTTAACTTATTAGATTAATTAATAATTATCATAAAAATAATTAGTTATAAGTCGATTTAAATCTTAATAGGATTCTTTAATTAAGTAGTTTAATTAATAAATATAAAAAAGTTCGAAAAAAAATTATCAATGAAAATAATTAGCTGTAGACAGTTTAAATTTAAAAAGAGTTTAGCATTTTACCACTTCTCAAAAAAGAAAAAAAACACAGAGATATTTTTGGGTATCATTATCGGGGTTCTAATATCTTGGAGTACTGTCGTAATTTTTGTTCGCGTATCTTACATTGCATTTGTCCTCTCTATAAGGATTTAGTTTTATAGTGCCATTCCAAAACTACCCTTGTTGGTGCCACTCAAATGGACAGGGTCGACGACACCTCCTGTAGCCTTGAGCTCCGAGCCGTGCGGTGCGGTGAGGCTCGGACCACGATGTTACCAGAGCGTACCCTTTTCATGCCAATCGCATCTATCTTGGTCCACGTCAGCAGTACCAAGGGCAAAAACGACCGTTCATCCTTACTTAATTCTAATATAATCAAGCACCATTCATATGTCAACAAGCATAAAGCACTGTCCCATCATTAGATATTAAATTAGATTAGCCACATTTTAATTTTAAATATAAAATTAGTAATACGCCAATACACCCAAAGCCTTCTAACTCCTCTACGAAGCTGTTTTTTTCTCTCTCCGCAAATTACGATTTTACCTTACTATTTTAATTCAACAAATGTTTCATAAGACTTTAAAACTCAGTTTAATGAATTTTTTTAAATTCAAATTTTAAGATTAATACTCAAAAATTTTATTTTAATACATTTCAATTGACGCACAAATTAATTTGATTCTTTTTTTCAATAAATAAAAAATTATAAAAAAATTTCCACGTAATCATAAAATTGAGATTAAAATAATATTTGATATTTTATTTGTGATTACTTTTTATTTAAAAATACATTAAAATAATATATATTTTTAAATTTAATTTTAATATGAACATATTAAAAAAATTAATTTAAAATAAAAAAAATTAAATTTGTTTAAAAAACACGATCACACCACAATATCAAACAGGTAGTCTAATAAACATGCCATTTATATTGGGTATTGAAATAATTATTATTAAAATATAATAACAATAATAGCATATCCCAATCAAGAAATTTAGCAGGGTGGAACAAGTATTATGTGAGTATATTTAAGAATTCTAATTAAATTTGCACTGTAAAGCTTAAAAATATTTAAGAATTCTTCCATTATTATTATTATTATTATTATTATTTAAACATTCTTGAATTTCTTGCACGGTGATTGTTGAATTCTAGTTCTTCTTACCGCGAAAAGAAACAATGACTGTGTAAGATAAGCATGGCTGTAACATTTTTTTTATTAATTATATATATCAAATATGCTAGTATTTTATGTAATTATATTTTAAAATTCTATTTTTTTATCATTGAAATTATGTTTATATATATATATATAAACTATTTTCTCGATTTTCATTTCACTTAAGAATGTCGTCCTTTTACTTATAAAAATTAGAAATCGTTTTTAAAACAAAATATCCTGACAGTAAATTCAAAGAGAGTATGATAAAAATAAAAATAATAAAATATAATCATGTATGATCATATAGTTAAAATAAACAAAAAAATTTAATAAATATTTATTTTACTTATTTTGCATGTATTTTGTTATCTTCGCTCTATGTTAGAATAAATGGTTATTAATAGATTAGATTTTCAAATATATATATATATATATATATATAATCATCTATTTATATTGTTGTTTTATTTATTTTTTTTTAATTTTTAAATTATTTTTATAAAAATATTAATAAATGTTATATGAGTGTAAAAAAAAAAAATCATACATTGCTTAATATAAATAAAATATACTTTTAGAATATTTTTAACATTTCAAATACTATTTTTAGCTTATAATATGGTACCGAATAATGTTGTAAAAGATAAAAACGAGTTAACTCTTAAAATTTTATAGTTTTATGAGCCAATATGTATTTAATATGTCAAATTAGATTAAAACTTAAAAGCTATTAAACTCAGTTAAATTCGTTCAAACTTGGTAAAATTAGTAAAATCGGGCCGATTTTACGAGTTTGAAAACATATACAATTATGCATTCTGGTAATATATACCTTAACATTTTCATTGTTTTAAATTTATATCTTGCAAAACTTGTGCAATTTGACAATCAAGAGCTTACTTTTGACTATAATTATTATAATTTTTTTAATGATACAAGTTATTTGTGGATTTTATTTCTGTAAAATTAAAATACCTATTTATTCTTCATAATTTTTTATGTAAACTATTAACATATCGATTAATATATTACTTTATTTTATCTGGCAAATATATAAAATAAAAGTTGTAAATTAACATGCTTGACCCTTGAAGTAATTAATGTTAAATGATTTATCAAAATTTGAAGGAACTCGTTTATTATAAATGACGAAAAAAGTAAGTTAATTTGTTCAAGAAATAAAGGAATCAATATAAATAAAATAAAGGTGTTTGGATTTTTTTATTATTTATTTTATTTTTGTTTAAATTAAATTATATTATTAATTACTATTTAATTAAAATTATTAATATATAATTATTTTATTAATTTAAGTTTATAATTCAAGTTTATATTATATTTTATGTCGTGTTAATAAAATATTTTTAATAATTTTAATACGGAATAACAGAGTACCAAAAACACCCTGGTCTCAGGTTTGGTTTTTGAAAGCTATTCATTCGTTCACTTTTTTTTTTTGTTATATAAATGTTTTATTTGATACAATATAATTTAATTATATAGATTTTTCATAATATCAGGAGCTACTGCTTCTCTCCTCTCCTCTCCTCCTCTAAGTCTTAAAACTAACTAATCTGTCTCTGTTTTTTGGTTTTGGTTTTTGCTTTCTGAAAATCAGACCATAAAAAAAAATCATCTGTTGATTCCTTGCCTTTCTGGAGATGGATGACTTCCATACCTTAACAATCACACCTCGTCAACAACATAAGCACAACCTCTCCATGCTCTGCCTCCGGTAACTCTTTATCTCTTACTCTCTTTCGCATTTTTAGTGTTTTTTAAAATCAGTTTTTGGTTTTCTCGTACTTTATATTCGTCTATTTTTTAATCGCCGATTTTTCTTACGCTGATTGTTGTTTCTGTTTTCAATATTCTTAAAAAAATGGTTCTTTTTTAGTATTGTTGGATTTTTATTTTCAAGGCAAAGTTTGTGGCTTTGAGTGATAAAGATGAGTATTTGATGATTAATTTTTGTTACTAACTTTTGTTTTAGTAGTAATAGTTGCTATTGGGTTGTTAATATGAAGTTCTGGTTAAATATTTATTAGGATTAGTGTAGCTTCCGAATTTATGGGAACGAAAATGGTTAGTTGTTATATAGTATTTTTATTTATGGTGAGTGTTTTTTTTTTTTGTTGTTGTTCTGTTGGATTAATGTTTGATTTGGAAATTTTTAGTTGGTGTAATAAATTAAGGTTAGTTTTTTTTTTTTTAATAGTAATATGTCGTATTGGGTCTGTTAGCTTGCTGAGAAAATGGTGGGAAGTGGGAAAAATGTCTTTTCTATGATTTTAAGGGAAAAGTTATGTGAAGTTAGTGTTTTGCAATAATATGAACAGGTTGATTTTTGTATTTTATTTGTTTATAGTGCTTTCTTATGTTCTTTGTGTTTTTTTTTTATTTTTTTTAAATCTTCCTGTGTTTGGAATGGCGTATTTACAGTTTTTCTTGAATTGCTAATGGCCTTTGATGTGGTGGTTGGTTTCAGGGGATTGTTTCACCAGGTCAAAGCATTTCATGTTATTCTGGTTCTGTCATGTACCCTTTTATGCTTTTCCATGTGCGGACCGTGCTTGACGAATGGATTGCAGAAACCAGCAGAATATGATTCATGTGGGTCCTATGGAGATAATGGTGCTGTGGGATTTCAAGATATTAGCGTTGGTGATACTAGTTCGGGCTATGCAGCAGGAAGTTCTATGACCCTTCTAAATTTTGAGAATATTTGTACCAATTCTCATTCATTCTGCTTCCTTTCAACATTACCTGGTTTTTCATCAAAAGAGCACAAGCTTAAAGTAGCTTCTTTAGAGGTTTCCGGGAGTCCGTCTGATGGTTCATTATTTGTAGGATCAATTCAGGGTAGCAGGTGGGCAGAGAACAAGAGCTGGTCATTGGATTATGGTATGTTCCAGTTGTTGAATGGCCAGACTGTTTCCTGTTCTATGAACTCTAGAGAAGATGTTGATGAGTTATCATCAATGCAAACCAATAGTTGTGACCAATGCGATCCTTCTTCATGTAAAGGTCCTCTATTAACTCAGAAGAGAACAAGTGCCAGGCTGAGGAAAAAGTCTGAGATGATGAAATCTAGTTCTTTTGATGCTTCTCCCAATGTAGAAATCAGCCCTCCTGTACTTGATTGGGGGCAGAGGCATTTATATTTTCCCTCAGTAGCATCCTTAACAGTGGCAAATACCTGTAATGACAGCATTTTACATGTCTACGAACCATTTAGCACTGATACACAATTCTATCCCTGCAATTTTAGTGAGGTTTTGTTAGGACCAGGCGAAGTAGCTTCAATTTGTTTTGTGTTTTTGCCTAGGTGGTTGGGTTTGTCCTCAGCTCATCTGATCTTGCAAACGAGCTCTGGTGGATTCCTGGTACAGGTTAAGGGCTATGCAGTTGAGTCGCCATACAATATTAGTCCTTTATCCAGCCTGGATGCTCCTTCTAGTGGACGGTTGAGGAAGAATTTTTCTTTGTTGAACCCTTTTGATGAAATCCTCTACGTGAAGGAAGTAAATGCATGGATATCAGTTTCTCAAGGGAATATTTCGCATAACACTGAAGCAACCTGTAGTTTAGAAAATTTGGGAGGTCCTGATGGGCTCAGCCTCTTGGGTGTTAAGGATTGGTTAGTTGTTAGAAGCGCTCAAAATGGTTTTCCATGGATGGCTATGAGGCCCCAAGAAAATTGGGAGATTGGTCCTCATAGCAGTGAAACCATTATGGAGATAGACTTCTCAGTTGAATCTGAAGGAAATGTTTTCGGTGCTTTTTGTATGCAGTTGCTAAGGTCCTCTCAAGACAGGACCGACACTGTTATGTTTCCTCTTGAACTTGAACTGGATGGAAAAGTAGGCATTTCTGGTTCAGTTTCTTTTGAAACTCTGGTTCCATATGATGTTGGCAACACTGTTGTTGTTGCTATCGCACTGAGAAATAGAGCTCCTCATGTGTTAAGTGTTGTCAAAATCAGTGAAGTTGCAGCAGCAAAGGTTTTCCAAATCAAGTACATTGAAGGACTGTTGCTTTTCCCCAGCACTGTCACACAAGTTGCTACAGTTACATGTACTCAGCTACTTGTTGAATTACATGATTCTCCATCTGAAATGTCAAATATGAACAAAGACTGCAAACTAGTTTTACTGACAAATGACTCTAGTACTCCTCATATTGAAATTCCTTGTCAGGATATATTCCATGTTTGTTTGAAACGTCAAAAGGATTCATTCATTGGATACGACAATCATTCTGACGGGGCTGAAACTGGAAATAGAAGCACAGGGTCATTGGGCAGTGGCAAGCAGTCGCTGTCAGAGATTAAGGTATGCTGATTCTGATTTATCTTTTCTAATCTGTGGTCTTCTTCATCTTTCATATTGGCTTTGTATTATTCCATTGTTTCTCTTCAAATTGCCTGTATAATTTTTTATAAGCCTTGAATTCTTGTGATGGAAATAGTAATCACCTTAGCCAGTGATTTATGCATAAGCAGCTAACTAATGTGTTAAAACCCTTATGTGCATAGCATAAGCATATTAGAGAACAGCTAGTAATATAATAGCAGTGACCTTTGTTTTCCTTGGCTAGATTAACTGACTGCTGTCCATATTGGATGGGGCCTTAATTTATGTAAATTGCTTGCTTAGTGAACATCTGTTTTCGAATACTGCACGTATTCAATGAAATTTCTCTATTACATGTATGGCCTTGCTAGATATTTGCTTCCTGTCCGTTACTATATGTTAATGTGACTTATATATATATGCCTTACATGTTTGCTAAATTGTTAAATTTCATGTTTGTGGTAAGTTAGCAGAATTATTCAGGATCAAACAATCCCACTTTCTGAGTTCATTTGTCCAATCATTTAGGGGAAGTGATGGTGATAAGAGAAAGTATATGGAGGAATTAAATGAAAATGGCATTTAGTTTCCTACTTTTCAAGGGCTTCAATCTCTGCTGTTTTTTTGACTGTCAGAACGTAGAATGGATGGTCACTGTTTTGCTCCAGACACTCTCACTGCATGTTCTTGTGTCTAAGTGAATGTCTCTGTCTGCAAATGCACACATTCACACACATCCTAGAGCATCTTACCCTTTGTGTGACGCAGCTCCCCAAGGACATGCAAACAAGGGATTTCATTCTCTGTATTTTAGTCTTTTTTTTTTTTTTTTTCATTTTGATGTTATACCTGCTGGCTGACTAAAATGGTTATGTGAATTTGCAGGCATTGGAGATAGCAGAAGCAGATGAATTTGTACTGGGTAATTGGAAATCTCAAGGTACCACAAGTGGCATGTCTGTGCTTGATGATCATGAGATGTTGTTCCCAATGGTTCAGGTTGGAACTTATCACCCTAGGTGGATCACTGTAAAGAATCCTAGTGAACATCCAGTTGTAATGCAGCTCATTCTTAACTCAGGAGAAATTATTGATGAGTGTAGGGGCACAGATGGTTCTTTGGAGCCCCCTTCATCGAATATTTTTGTCTATACTGAATTGACTGCTCCTACTAGGTATGGATTCTCAATGGCAGAGAGTGCACTAACAGAAGCTTATGTTCACCCTTATGGTAAAGCATATTTTGGGCCAATATTCTTTTACCCTTCAAATCGCTGCGGGTGGAGAAGTTCAGCCCTGATAAGAAATAATCTCTCTGGTGTGGAGTGGTTATCTTTGAGAGGATTTGGAGGGTCACTTTCCCTAGTTCTGCTTGATGGTTCAGAGCCTGTTCAGAGCATAGAATTTAATCTGAACTTGCCAATGCCCCTAAATATCTCTCGTATGGATGGGCTATTTAACATGGAAGAGACTACTTATATTTGTTCTGTGTCCTCGTCTAAAGAGCTGTATGCCAAGAACATGGGAGACTTGCCACTTGAGGTTAAAAGTATTGAAGTTTCTGGGTCTGAGTGTGGGTTGGATGGATTTATGGTTCACGCTTGTAAAGGATTCTCTCTTGAACCTGGGGAGTCAACAAAGCTCCTGATCTCATACCAGTCCGATTTTTCCACAGCTATGGTGCACAGAGATCTTGAACTGGCCTTGGCTAGTGGAATTCTTGTGATACCCATAAAGGCAAGTCTTCCTTTGTACATGTACAATCTCTGTAAAAAATCAGTATTCTGGATGCGGTTGAAGAAATTCTCTGCAGCAGTCCTCCTCGCCACTTCCTTAATGATTCTGATATTCTGTTGCATATTTCCCCAAGTGATTGCTTTTGGCTCCCAGGATTACTATTTTAACAGCAAGGAAAGCTCCTCTGCTACTGTAGGAAGTGCAGGAAAAACTTCTCGTATGCATCGTAACCAGAGAAAGAGTAAGTTCTCTGAGTCTAGGGGAATGGACAATTTGTTATCGTCTGTGCATCGTAACCAGAGAAAGAGTAAGTTCTCCGAGTCTAGGGGAATGGACAGTTTGTTATCGTCTGTCGGGGAAGACAAGGCCTCTAATCAGGAATCTATTGGTAAATATGCTGATGGTCATGATGGAGCCTTAGAACAGGGGCTAACCATTAAGAATTTGGCATCAACTCTAGAAAATCACAAAGAAGGTAACATTTTGTCATATACTGAAGAGGACAAATCTGTAGCAGTTGAGAATTCTGATACACTCAATGCTCCCCAACCTCCCAACCTTACAGTCAGGACCGGAAAAGAGAAAGGAAGAAGGCGAAGAAAGAGGAAGGGTGTTAGTGCATGTTTAACAGGACTGCTTGAAGTTTCGAGTAGTCAAAGTGGAAATTCTACACCTTCATCTCCTTTGTCGCCTGTATCTGCAACACCCAATCGACTGTGGTCGCCATCTTCTGATGTGGAAAGTGTTGGGGTTAGAAGTCCATTCACTCTAGCAGCAGGCCAACAGTTTGAGAGGTTTCAAGTTTCTAAATCTGCTTCCAAGATGGTTGTTGTGGAGCCCAAGGGTTCAATTAAATACCACAGTTACAACTACTTTTCGGCTACTCAAGAGCGACCTTCCGCTGCCTTTACTTGTTCTGGTGGTGCTGCCCCTACTCTGCATTACTCTTCTCCCTTGTCATCAACATCAACAATTGCACCTATTGTGCGAGCTCCTGGAGCAAAACTTTTAAACCAAAGAAGTGTTGAAGTAAATGAAAAGGTGGGGGATGAATATACATATGATATCTGGGGTGACCATTTTTCTGGTCTCCATTTAGCGGGTAGTCCAAAGGATACAACCATGAAAACAATAGCAACAGAAGGCAATTCCGATATCTTCTTTGTAAGGGGTCCACAAGCCCTCATGGAAAAATCTCAACCAAAATCTGTGAGTTCCTTTCACCGAGAGGGTTAATAAAATTTTATGAAATAATTAAAATACATTTGGCTCCCTTTAACTCTCTGAACTCTTTTTAAAAGGCTGGTTTGTTTGTTTGTTTGTTTTTTTTTTTTTTGGCAATTGGTAAATAAGAAATTGGAAAGCTAACATAAAAGTACGCTCACCTTTATATAGTGATGGATTATATATATTATATATTTCCAATTTTGCAGTTTTCAATTTTTTAAAGAAAATTTATTGAACTATTATTTTCAATCTCAATGTTTTGAAGAGAATTTCTCTTTATTTGCCTGTTGGAGGTCCTTTCCTAGACTGTTTTCAGTGAGAAAGAAGTATGCTCATATTGCTTGATAAATTGGAAATAATGATACTAAACATAAAACCTAGCAGCCAATGCATTAGACGGTGAATAGCTATTGCTTGTTGTGTTTCCTTTTTCTATCATGTTAGCAAGAAAGGCTACACTTTTGAGAATATGCCTGCTTCGTGGTACTCTATTGCTCATTTAGAACTCCCTCTGCTCGCAAGTTGTAATGATCTAATATCATGATTACAGAAATGAAGGGTAAGTTAAATGAAACCTTCAACCTAGGATGCAATACCTGACTTCTGAGTCAGTTATCTTTGTGCATCTGCATCCATTTACATGCAATGTAGGAATGAGGAGTAAAGTCTGGATGTGATAAGGACGTGTTAGAATCAAATATGAAAACTTTATTTGATTGTATCATTTACTACATACTAAGTGATAATCGTGCAGTTCCAATTTCCAAATATCAAGGGAATTGATTACAACAGTAGTTCTCAAAAGATGTGCGTAGATGACCTTTTAGTTTCCTTATGATGCTAAATGACTAGTGTGTTGTTCCGGTGCCTGCTGTTTTATTTCAAACACACTTGTATGTTTATCACATACGGTTACAAGGCACGCACACTTTCTTGAGTGTATTATTACAAGGCAAGGGCGGAGCCAGGAATTTTTTATGTCCTGGGCTATTAAATAAATATATAAATTTTTAAAAAATAACTATTAATTAATGTATATAAATTTTTGAAGTTAACATTATAGTTTTAATTTCAAATACATTACATAACATATTAAAAAAAATTAAAAATACATAAAATTAAAGTAAAAAGTAAAAAGAAATTCACTATTGAAGTTACATCATTTGATGTTTTATGAAATATAATTAATTTATAATCAAATCTGAATCGATATTATAATAACCCCTCAACCAAGATAAAATAATAATTTCATGTCAACTGGAAAACAAAATAATTAATTTTTTCCCTCTCTCAATTCATCCTTCCTTCACTTGATTCTTCTTTAGATTAGAGTTTTATAAGTTATACTTTGTAAATTTATAAGGTTATTCTCTTATTTTTTCTATTTTTTTTACTTGGATTTTTTTTTTATGTTTTCCCTTCTCTCTTTCTCTCTTGTCTTTTCTTTCCTTTTCTATTATGCTTCTTTTCAGTCAGTAACATATATATAAAAAAAAGAGCTTATTTGTTTTATTTTTTAATGGCAAATAATTATTTTACCTTTAATGAGTTATTTTGTTTTTATTTGACAGTTTTTTTTGTTAGCATTACCAAGCTCCGTTCATTCTAAAATTTTAACCAGATTTTATTCAATATATTTTAAGATCCCTTGTAAAATTTCAGCTCAATTTAATAGTCGGATTGAAAATTACGTTCAATAACGTAAAACTAGTCAAATTGTGATTTTTCATTAAATTTCTAAATTTCTTCAAAAATTTTGAAATTTTAATCCAAGTTAAAGTATTATATTACAAGGCTCTACGCAAATTTGTAAAATTTTTTGATAACTTAATTAAAAATTAAAAATTTATTTTATATAAAACTAGTCAAAAAAATAGTGATAAAATTTTACCCTGGGCTAGAGCCCACCCTAGCCCTCAGCACAGCTCCGCCCTTGTTACAAGGGATTATTGAGATTGTTGAGAAATTTGCAAGCAGTGCAAGAGCAGCAGCAACAGTTAAGGTGAGTGTATGCGAATTGAAAGCAGCAGGGGAAAAGGATTCAGTTGTAAAACATTCTGAACTTGTATAGTTGCAGTGCTTGTGTTTATTTACAGAAGATTTTTTTGACTTTATTTTGTTTGTGTGCATGTATTTTGCGTATTAATGCCTCTTTATCACTTTTGATAGTGATGTGTGTATACTGGTGGATGAAATATTGTTGCAATGGGGCTAGACATTTAGCCTCTTGTAGATGTTTGACTCAAGGATACCCAATCTGCAGAAAGAAAGAGTAATATAACTCTTTAATTTGATGAAAACGCTGATATTAGTTCTCATTAAACATGTATCAAGGATACAAGCTAAATATGATTGAGCTGTGTTCCAACGTTGTTAATGTTCTTGTTCATTATAATTGGAGTGTTCTTCCTTTGTTGTAGCAGTAAGGGCACCTTTGGTTGACATGCTGTATGAATGTGATCCGACACCGGAAGAAGTCCCCCCTCAAACCATGTGCTTGAGCATGGAAGGGTATGGTGTAGATGTAACAATTTGTCGAGACTTGAAACGTCAAGTATGCAAGCTTGTGATAAGGTAGCTGGAAGAACTGGAGGATATGTTGCAGTGGGTCTTACCTGACTTAACGGTACGCTAGGGACGTCTGAGGATTTCTCAGATTTTAAGGACCTTCCTCGGGAACTTGAGGAAGTTCGTGGGTTTGAGGGTTATAATTACCAGTAATGCAATACAAGTGCTGCAATTGATGCTTCGTTTTAATAATTCTCCCCCCTCGGAGAGTTTGCTTCTCGTGACAAAAGAATTTCCCACCATCTCTGTGAAACTGGCTGATTGTTCTGGCAATATTTTGTAAGAGTACAATTTGCCTGTCGATTTCTTACAGTATTTTACGAACTGTTAATGCACGTGCATACATAGGAGTGCACGCTTGCAAGCCTATAATTATCATGGTAGACCACTTTACTATAAAGATTGTTAGAAAGCTGTAACTTTCACAATAGCAGGGGCGAGCCACAAGACTGCTGCATGCCATTATTTGAAGTTAAAGCTGCGAGGACGTACAGATGAGACGGATTTTTGGTCCATGAAATGGTGAAGTTGACGAGAGAGAAGAGAGCCCTGTGGAAATATCACCAAAGAGACAGCAACCAAGACAAGATAACAACAATCAGATTGCGAGTAAGATTATTTGCTCCATACTTGCTGGGACCAAATTTTTCTTTAAAAATAGCTTGAAAAACGAATGGAAACAAGACAGTGACTCGCTAAACAGACAGCAGAATCCAATCTTCGTGTGTCTCATGCTCTCATTTTATGTCATGGGGCTATACCATTCAATACAATACTTCCTCTTTATATATATATATATATATATATTTTATTAGTAGCTTAAAAAGTAAATCGCTGGAACCGATCTGTATGTTATTACTCATGCTAGAAGGGCTTGAAAGAAGGGGAGCCAATAGAAGTGGTCCGATTTCTTTTCTGTCTATTGGACCACATCCACAGCAAGTAATGACTGTGACTTATCGTTCTATACGGGCTTTTTTCTTGGGCACCTTTCATATCCTAACAATTGTATGTGGCGAGAAGAAGGTAACTATCTGTACATAGTACAACTTGGTGACAGTGCATAATCCATCAAGTAATTCTCTCAAGATTGACATCATTTAATGAACTGATGGGACTCGGTAATTTAATGAACTGATGGGACTCAAAAATTCTTTAATATTATATTCGAATTCGTGCATAACTTGTTTTTTAAAATATTTTTAAAAATTATGTTTTATATTAATATATCAAAATAATTTAAAAATATAACTATTAAAAATTAATTTTAAATAAAATTAATTTTAACTTTTTTAGAAACGTTGCTTGAAGTACAATTTCAAATGACCCCAATTCAAATTAACTTTCAATAATTAAATTTAGAAAAATAACAATTCTAGTAACCAATCATTTCATATGAGAGGTTTGTCCTTGTAGGACCAAGGACCAATATATGCTCACTCAATATAATTGCCTATAAAGATACAAAACTACATAGATACAAAAATCAAATAACATTGATGGGTCTAGCATTTATACCCATATCTCAACCTCAAGGTGTAGAGTGTGAGACACAACCCTAGCCTGTAGGTTAATAGATTAAGGTATGCATCCAAGCACATTAAATTTGGATGTGATTCACCTTTATTTTTAGGTCCATTATGTTACATGACCTAACACATCATTGGATCTAGATAAGACATCACAACGTCTTACAAGTCCAGTTAGGGTGTCACAAGTTTCAAGAAGTTCAATTGACCTAGTTAGTCTATAAACCATTAAACTTCTTGATTGGTTTGGTATGGGTTCAAGATCCCTTTAAGAAATTGAAGGCACGTATCCAGGTACACTTGCCCAAAGAACACTTAAGGTCGGACATAACATGCTAACCTTCGAGTATATCCATATACCCTCTTTATAGTTGTTATCCAATATTAAATGCTCATATCTTTTTGCCATAATTAGACCCATAAAATGGCATTAGGCCACTTATGCCTAATATGTTGCCCATTATGTCAAAATTTTTCTTAACAGTACACCACCCATTATTAGGGTTTATAAACCCAAATGATTGCTATTAAATCAAGTATTATAGTCTTTTCTCCCCTTTTCCCTTATCATTATACAAGTTGGCTAGTTCATGAATATATAAATGTTTGTGAACCATGAGTAAACCAGAACACAATTCTATACTTTCAAACATTCTTATCTTCATTATTATTCTTTACAAATACAAACAAAAATAAAAATGCACATCACAACCTTTAAGGTCATGTTTCTTCTACAACCTTGCTAACTTAAACACGAATGATTCCTTAAGTCCAATAAAGAACTTGTTTTGTAAGTATTTGTGATCCTAACAAATTATTTTAGTTGCATCATCTTAACCTATTTGTAAGTTTTTTATATGTTTGTTTTAGATCTTTACTAGCTTACCAAGCAAGTAAAAAATGCTCTTAAAGGCTCTCTTGTCCATATAAAAATGTTTGAGAGCCTTACCTTTGTCAGTAATATTAAATTCATGATTCTTTATCCGTAATTGAATCAGAATATTAAATTCTTCTTTATTCTTGCAATTTTGATTTTTTTTTGTAAATTTTGATTTTTATTGTTTTTTTCTTGTATTTTTAAAAATGAGCAAAATCAACATCAATTCTATGAGAAAAATAATGATTTTAAAATGACGCGTGAAAAGTCGAACGCGTTTGAAAAAAACAATTGAAAATTAAAATTCTTTTTTAGAAGACGTTGAAAATGCTAAAAACATTGCAAATATATAAAAAACATATTTTTTTTGGATTTTTGTTGTTTTTCACTATTTTTGGATTTTTCGAAAATTTTATTAAAAAGGTGGGTCAAAATTGGGTAACAACAGATGCCCCCTCTTTACAATGCTTACGAAGCAAAACTCCTCAATGTTTTGCATAGTAAGCTTTGTAAAGAAAAGAAAAAGAAAATGATCTTATTATCTTGGGCGACATGCCCCTTTTGAAGAAAAGTGGTATATTTTCAGGGGCGACCGGCCCACACAATCACACTGGTCTACTTTCACGGGCGACCTGCCCACATATACTCAAAGTGGTCTATTTTCAGGGGCGACCTGCCCACACACTCACACTGGTTTATTTTCACGGGCGACCTGCCCACACATACTCACTCTGGTCTATTTTCAAGGGCGACCGACCCACACTCTCACACTGGTCTGTTTTCAGGGGCGACCTGCCCACACACTCACACTGGTCTATTTTCACGGGCGACCTTCCCTTTTGATTGGGTTTACCTGAGATCCCATCTGGCGATCTAACAAGAACAAAAATCGGTGTGTAGCTCGATCAACCTGAAATCCCATCTAGTGATTCTGCGTGATTAGGCTAAACTGAGATCCCTTCGCCGATCCCCTTCAACCAGAACTAAAAATCCTTTCCAATTATGTTAAACTGAGATCCCTTTGCCGATCCCCTTTAACCATAACCAAGGTCTGTGTGGTTAGACTGAACTGAGATCCCTTCGTCGATCCCCTTCAACCAGAACCAAAATCCTTTCCAATTAGGTTAAACTGAGATCCCTTTGCCGATCCCCTTTAACCATAACCAAGGTCTTGTGTAGTTAGACTGAACTGAGATCCCTTCGCCGATCCCCTTCAACCAGAACCAAAATCCTTTCCAATTAGGTTAAACTGAGATCCCTTCGTCGATCCCCTTTAACCATAACCAAGGAATGTGTAGGGTTGGGCTAGACTGAGATTCCTTTCGGCAATCCCCTCTAACTAGAACCAAAATCCTTTCCAATTAGGTTAAACTGAGATCCCTTCGTCGATCCCCTTTAACCATAACCAAGGAATGTGTAGGGTTGGGCTAGACTGAGATTCCTTTCGGCAATCCCCTCTAACCAGAACCAAAATCCTTTCCAATTAGGTTAAACTGAGATCCCTTCGCCGATCCCCTTCAACCATAACCAAGGAATGTGTAGGGTTGGGCTAGACTGAGATTCCTTTCGGCAATCCCCTCTAACCAGAACCAAAATCCTGTGTGTGGTTAGGCTAGACTGAGATTCCTTTCGGCAATCCCCTCTAACCAAAACCAAAAATCCTGTGTGGTTGGAATAGACTGAGATTCCTTTCGGCAATCCCCTCTAACCAGAACCAAAATCCTGTGTGGTTGGGATAGACTGAGATTCCTTTCGACAATCCCCTCTAACCAGAACCAAAAATCCTGTGTGGTTGGAATAGACTGAGATTCCTTTCGGCAATCCCCTCTAACCAGAACCAAAATCCTGTGTGGTTGGGATAGACTGAGATTCCTTTCGGCCATCCCCTCTAACCAGAACCAAAAATCTTGTGTGGTTGGGATAGACTGAGATTCCTTTCGGCAATCCCCTCTAAACAGAACCAAAATCCTGTGTGTGGTTGGGATAGACTGAGATTCCTTTCGGCAATCCCCTCTAACCAGAACCAAAAATCCTGTGTGGTTGGGCTAGACTGAGATTCCCTTCGGCAATCCCCTCTAACCAGAACCAAAAATCCTGTGTGGTTGGGATAGACTGAGATTCCTTTCGGCAATCCCCTCTAACCAGAACTAAAATCCTGTGTGGTTGGGATAGACTGAGATTCCCTTCGGCCATCCCCTCTAACCAGAACAAAAAATCTTGTGTGGTTGGGATAGACTGAGATTCCTTTCGGCAATCCCCTCTAACTAGAACCAAAAATCCTGTGTGGTTGGGCTAGACTGAGATTCCTTTCGGCAATCCCCTCTAACCAAAATCAAAAACCTGTGTATAGCTCGGTTAACCTAAATCCCATCTGGCGATTCCCTTTAACCAAAGCTATATGAGATCCCATCTGGCGACCTCATCCAACTGGAACTAAAAGAATGTGAAAAAAGTGGTCTCATTATAATGGGTGACCTACCCAAGTGGAAAGGAGGAAGAGTGGTCTCATTCTTATGGGTGACCTACCCAGATGGATAAAATATGATGAAGTGGTCTCGTTGTGATGGGCGACTTACCCAAATAGAAAGAATGTGAAGTGCGGTCTCATTGTAATGAGTGACCTACCCAAAAATGGAAAAAGTATGAAGTGTGGTCTCATTATAATGGGTGACCTACCCAGATGGAAAAAATATGATGAAGTGCGGTCTCATTGTCATGGGTGACCTACCCGGATGGAAAAAATGTGAAAAAGTGTGGTCTTATTGTCATGGGTGACCTACCCGGATGGAAAAAATGTGAAAAAGTGCGGTCTTATTGTCATGGGTGACCTACCCGGATGGAAATAATATGAAATGTGGTCTCATTGTAATGGGTGACCTACCCAGATGGAAGATGTGATATGACAAGTGTGAAAAATAGGACTTACCTGGCGAAGTCCTGAGGGGATGACAGGAGAAGGGCTGGAAAACTTGGTGCTTCCTGCTAATTCCAGATCATAGGTTTTGAAAACTCAGTGTTTCTTGACTGCAATGGTTGAAAATTCGAGGCTTCCCGATTGCAAAGTTGATCTTTTCATTTCTTTGGGATTTCCCTAATGGTAGGGTTCATCCCATCTTCCCTTTTATTCCATGATCAAAACTGATTCTTTATTATCATCACCACAATGCTTCTTTCTTTTTCCACCATCTTGCTGGACCTCATTAAGGATTTTCCTGTAACAATTCAAAAATATGTGCAAATATTTTTTTTTTTTTTAGGTTAAATGACATGCATGCATCCTTACCTGATTTGAAATATAGGTCCCCCCCTCTTTGATGCTCCATCTTCATAGGGTGCCTTTGTTTGCATTCCAAAGCTTTTCTTGTTCTTTCGATGTATTGGCTCATTCATGTGCTAGCCATCCACTCAGCTGTAAATGTAGTGCCCATCCCGGGCTGTCTTCGACAATTACTGCTCGCATCGTTCATCAAATTTGACCCTGCTTGCAAGTGTGGTGTTGCTCGATTCATCCTTAAGGAATGGAACAAATCATTCATCTCCCATATTCTCTCAAGAATTGTCCTTTGATTTGGTTGTGCGTGCCAACGCCCATTAAAATTGTCAATCAGTCATGATCTTGCCTCCAGTTGAAACAGTACTCTTCAAGTACATGTTATCATCAACCTTCTTGGAAATATCCAGTCGTCCAGACATGCATCTCATAGCTTGCAGTACAAAGGCTCATGGTTGTATGCTTAGTGTTCTTCTTAATAGATTCACTTCAACTCTTTTAATCAGTTTGTGAAAAGAAATGTCTCGGCCTCATCAATGAGGCTGCTTTTATCACCCATACTCATGCAGTGAAGTGCTCATCTAGCTTCAAAACAAATTGTCCCCCACAGTCAGTCTTCGGGGTGGGTGCCTTTCTGACATTCATTCAATGCAGTTGCGTGATAACGTCTGTTGATAACCATGTTTCAAAGGATGATAATATGAGATTGTCCCTCAAGTGCAGCAATGTTCCACAATCAGTCTTGGTGGTGTGCATATGTTCGATGTTCATTCAAATGCACTCACCCGATAACATCTGTCAGGAGTCATAGCCATGTTTCAAAGGGTGACCCAAGATGAAGATATGAAAATATCCTTCAAGTGCAGCGTTGCTCATCAATTGCTGCTGAAGTTCACTAAATCATGGATTGTCTTTGAACAACATTGCCCCTAGTTGATCTGAAAATGCTCATTCTTCTGTTTACAACCAAATGGCTTTTGTGAATGCCAGGAATGACTTTGATGGACTTTGATGACTCATCATGTGATTCTTTCTTTGCCCCCAGTTGATCTGGATACTGTTTGTTTTCCTTTTTAAGGTCCACTGTATTGCCCCCAGTTGCTCAACTTTTCAAGGAGTGTCGAGGACTTCAATGTCATTTCTATCAACGATTTTGCATACTCAATTAATGTTCTTTTGTGTTTGATAATCTTTCTTGTTCTGGAATCAACTCTCATATTTCAAAGATCATGTCTATTCAAAGTCTAGTTTGTTGAAATGAAATCAGAGATGTCCTTTTTGAAAATCAAGCTTTTTTATCAAAGACCCAACACGCGTTATTCGAAATATATAGTCCTTTGATTGTCATGCATTTTGAAAACAGAAATTGACCCAATGTAGGATTAAAATGGTTTTTCCCATGGTTCTTTCTATCCACTTTAAACTCTGATTTTGGGTATATCTTTTGATGGTCTGTGATGAGGTGACATTTTTATGAATTTCAAAAACAAGATGCTCAGGCTTTATCAAGAAAGGTTGTTTCTTAGCATTTATTTTATCAGCATGCATAATAACCAGTAGCTTAATTCATGAAGTCACGACCCTTATGGAAAAAGCTCTTCAAGTTTTGAGAGCGCCATTTATCGATTCAAATTGCTTGCTTGATTAAAAAGGGCTTTTAAAAAGCACGTAATGCAGGATGGCTATGAAAGAAAAGAATTTCAAAGGCTCAAAAGGTGTTTAAGGGTTTCAAAGACCTAGGATCAACATCAACTATTCATCAACTCTTTTCTATTGTTGTCTTTGTAGAGGAAACGACATATAACCTTGTCAACCTCAAAGTTCAGACTTTTCTTAACATAAGTTATAATGCAAATCCACCTTTCCTTGATGAATAACCAACCTTAATCATCCGATAACATCAGAGGCTTTATAATGGACACCAAAAGTCACGTTTATAGCTTAGTCTTTTTCTGGTATTGGCTTTTGTTGCGCCTTTCCTTGATTGAAATTTCTTTTGCTCTTCATAGACTTGATAGGCGTTATCCTTCCTTTATCTTTGACTTGTATTTAAGTGAGGGCAATTTTAACTTCCTTTTTTTTTTATTCTCTTTTTTATTCATAGCCTTCCTCAAAATTTTCTTATATGCCCCCAGTCTATGTGTTTTCTTTTAGCTCTCTCGCAATCATTGGATCTTGTTCTAAGCCTTCCCCTTTATCCATTAATTATATCAATGTCTCCAACAAATCTCTCATCTGCCCCCAGTATGGGGTGTGATCCTAGTCAGGGTTTTCATGAAAAGATATTTTATCCAGCTCAAAATGGGACTACAAGGGATATAATCTTTAGAAAGTGAAGGGAATATCAAAGATGGCCTTTTCTCATTTCAAGCAAGGTCGGTTAGAACTGATAAATTTTGACCTCATCCAGTGTAATGATTGGGACTTGTAAGAATCATGATTCACGAGTCCATAACTACCGAATCCCCTACATGTCATTATGCATACTGCTAAAACCTAGCTATATAATGTGTGGTTCAATTTCAAGTGTGAGCTCAAAATTTGTTCGGTCACCTCATGTCATTTCAACAAGAATCGAGTCATTTCTGCAATCAAAACACTTTTAATCTTCAGGATTGATTAGCCTTTTATCGCATGTTGGAGTTTGATCAAAATATTTTGTCAGAATAAAATGATAAACATCTGTTGATTTCAAAACAATAAAGAGACAAAAGCAAGGCATGTTTCGTTGAAGGATGAGATGTGATCCCAAAACAAAATGCAGAATTCCATAACAATATGATTGACTGTTCATCACCATTCTTGAATAAGCTTTTCTGGCAATATCTGTGTTTTGCCAAGCATTTTCGATCACATGTCATTCTGAAGATGTTCGGGGAACAATATAGCCAATGACACCCTCCTTTGCAAGCTCCACTTGTCCCTTGCTCACCAACTTTCAGACTCGCCTCTTGAAATTCTTGCAATTGCTCAATTGAAATGGTTGAGGACCCCATCATGACATCACATCTCTTGTCTGGATTAAACCACCCAAAAATGGTTGTTGCATGGGATTTGTCGGAGTCAGGTAAAAGTCTGGAATCTAGCAGATGCTGGTCGACAAACTTAAGTGGCAGAGGAATGTCCCATATTGGCAAAGACATTTGAGCAATTGATTCTACCGTGAGACCTGGCTAGACCACATAATTAAGGTTTTCCGCCATCAGAGTCTTCTTTTGATTCATCTCTCATTGTTTCTCTGGAATCCTTGGCAGAACCTTCAATCTTTCTCATCTTGATAGCTTGTTCAATTTTTGGCAATCCACGCAACTTCATGTCAATCTTCCAATGTTGGTGTTGTTGTTTTAGGACTGTTGGAAACCTCTCAATATCTAGGTAATCGGTGCAGCAAACAGCCACTTTTGCGTTTTAATGCCAGTACTAGTAGGAGAAAATTATGGACAGTCTGAAACCAACTGCATCCCTTCTTGGATTTCCCATTTACAGATCCACAAATAGATTCCTGCCGAGAGATCTCTACAACGTTGAAGTTTGATGTCTGCTCAATGTTTTTCAAACCAAATCTGGCTCTTCAACATGCTACAGTTTTTCGTGCTGAAATTGATGAGAGAAATATTTGTAGCATATGCAATTAGTAAATCCTCTCTTGCACTCACTTGCAGCATCATAAACAGATTTTTGTAGAGAGAGTTCTGCCACGTTGAAGTTCGATAACTACTCATATTTTCAGACCAGGCCTGACTCCTCTGCCTAGTACAATGTTTTGCTCGTGCCACACGTAGAAGTTCTGTGTCTGATCATGGTTTTTCAGACCAACACCTTGTGCTGCTGAACTGGAATTGAGCTCATAATTGGGGTAACTTCAAAGCAGACTAATGCACCATGAACAGGAGGCTAGGAGTCGTTTGATTCCATTAGATGATGTGGAGGCGATGAACACTTAAGAGTGCAACTGGACAGGAATCAGAGTTGTCATTAGTTGATGACTGAAGGCATTGTTGCTGTTGTTCATGACTTTGATGCTCTCAACCTTAATCTGATAATGAGCCTCTATCCGACTCCTTTGTTCACTTCCCTCATCTTTTCAAATCACGTGCAGCACAGCTTGTGCGGGGGACCTACCTTTCAACCCGGTACATGCATGATAAATGTATGAATATGTAATCTATATGACGAACTCGCCCTTCGAGGGGTGACATATGATCACAACTCTTGTATGATGAAACAAGAATCTTGATTCTTGCACAAACTCTACAATGAAAATTTTCTGAGCGACGATCATTGTGTCACCCATAAGTCTGGAGTTCAAGATGCTTCAGGAAAGGCTTGCTCGGATGCAAAACAATGTCTACGGAACATACATCCTAAAGGCAGGTTCTAATCTTTTTAAGTGAGACAACAGGTAGGTTTACTATTTGGTCTCTAAAAAAGGACTCTCGTTGTCCTAGTGATCGCCCTCGTGGAGGCAATATGGGGGCTTGTAGGCAGTGAGATGGCACGTGTCCAACTATTACCAGTCTAAGCACTCAACGAAGAGTTGGGGTTTACACAAACTTAAACCTTGACTAAAAGTCGTAAGGTAAGCTTGTGTGTGTTTTAAAAAAAAATTAAAAAAAAATTAATTATGTGATGCATGAGATAATTCTACAAAATGCATGGATAAAACAAAAATAAAATAAAACAAAAATGCAAAAACATAAACACATCAAATATACAAAGCTTAGTCCAATAATGTTGAAAACAATACCTTCCCCAGTGGAGTCGCCATTCTGTCGCACCCCAAAAAACAATCCTGGCGCGCGGCATCGGCTGGCGAATATTCGTTTCGTTTTGCTGATTTGGTTCTTTAGAGTCGCCACCTAGTAATTCATGGAGGGCTACTAGGAAACCTGATGTACTGGTCTTGTCAGAGATCGCGGGTAAGGGACTGGTTGTGGTTAGGGAAGGTATTAGCACCCCTAACGCACCCTACCTGAGGTAAGCTGCTTTGTAAACTTGATGTGTTAAAGAAGTTTTAAAAATTCTGTTCTTTCATTGAATTTTAGAAAATACAACTTACATGTAAGTTCATGATTCTTTATCCGTAATTGAATCAGAATATTAAATTCTTCTTTATTCTTGCAATTTTATCATAAAAACATTTATAAACAAAAATACACACCACATTCACTTTCAAGCTTCGTGGACTTGATGTGATATTAAAAATAAAACTTTAGCCCAATTCTAAGGCTTTGATAAATCAGTTATTACTTTTCCAAATTATATGTAGATACATGTTCTACATTTTTATGGAAAATTCAACATGATTTTTATCTGTCCTTGAGATATTTGTGCATATAAATTAAAATTTTTTTTATTCAATATCATACAAAAAAAAAATTACAAGCACATACAAACATTTCTTTTTCTTTTTTTTTATTATCACTTTCTCTTTCTCTTCTTTTCTTTTCTTTTACATTTTTTTTTTGTACATCACATTACAAAAATTATAAAAAATTAAACACTAAACAAAAATTACATTACATAATTTAAACATTACAAAATAGTCCCTAAACTCCAGAAATTGCAGGGAAGCCATTCTTCATGCCGGAACAGTGCTGTGAAGCCGCTGGGACAGCAGGCGGCGCGTCTCCCCACACGCCCCGCCACTGGCGGCGCGTGGGTTCACGCGCCGCTACAAAAATACCAGAAAACAAGCCGGTCTTGCTCAGCTTCTTCTCTTCCTCGCCGGTGACGTCCTGTAGTCAAGAAAAGAGAACACACAACAGTTGATTTTACTCCATTTTTTTTTTGTCCAGATCTATTCTGATTTTTTCGTTTTTTAGATCTATTATTCTGTTATCTTTCTTCTTCACGGCATCGGCGTCCGTTCGTTCCTTCTTCAACCGGTGGCAGTACTGTTCTCGGTCTTCTTCTGATCTGGCGGCTGTCTTGGAAGGAGTGCTGGAGGCTGAGGAAGGTGACGGCATCTGTGGATGCTGCTGCTGTCGGTGCTGCTTCGTCGTTGCTGTTGAAGGAACCGCCGAAAAAGAGGCTGCTGAGGGGGAAGCTTCGGATGGAGGGAGGACCTGGTTTGGTCGCTGATGGAGAAGAAGAAAAGGGAGACCACAGCCGAGAGGAAGATGTGGCGACCGTGGCTTGTCCGGGTGGCCGGTGAGCAGGGAAGAAGATGGGTCGGTTTGGTGAGGGAACGAGGAGTCCGGTGAAGGGGAGCTGCTGTGGGCGGCCAGGAGAGGCAGGGGAGACGATGGAGAGAACCGGTGAAGGCCGGCGATGGGGCTGTTGGGGTCGGCTGTGAGAGGGCTGAGAAGAAGGGAAAAATCTGAGCCTTGGGGAAAGGCCTGGCCGCCGGTTGGAGAAAAAAATGAAGGGGGGGCTGGCGGCTCTTTTTTTTCCTGCGGGAGAGGAAGAAGTTTTGTTTTTTTTAGGGTTTTTCCCCTTTGTTTGCCTCCCCCAAAATTCCAAAAATGACCCCCCCCCTCTTTTGCTGATTTTTCAACCTATATTTATAGGTAAATGTTGCCCGGGTATCAAAATTGGTCCCTCAACTTTCTTTTTTTTGTAAATTTTGATTTTTATTGTTTTTTTCTTGTATTTTTAAAAATGAGCAAAATCAACATCAATTCTATGAGAAAAATAATGATTTTAAAATGACGCGTGAAAAGTCGAACGCGTTTGAAAAAAACAATTGAAAATTAAAATTCTTTTTTAGAAGACGTTGAAAATGCTAAAAACATTGCAAATATATAAAAAACATATTTTTTTTGGATTTTTGTTGTTTTTCACTATTTTTGGATTTTTCGAAAATTTTATTAAAAAGGTGGGTCAAAATTGGGTAACAACAACCTTTTTCACAATAAGTGGCTCCTCCATCAACTCCACCTCATACAATTAGTGCATACAAATAACTCCAATTTGAAAAGAAAATAAGCTAAAAAGAGCTGCAAAAGAGTTCCACCATTCTTTTAATCCATATAAAAGTTTCTTACACTATCATAAACATTCTTTAGTACATGTTACAAATATGGAAAGAAATACTCAAATGATAAGTCAACATATAACCACTAAAATAACCATTGCCATCACCATTACCTTATATTGATGTCTCTTTTGGATATCCTAGATAGAAAAAGGATCCAAAAAAAGAAGTTAAGTCCATTGTGATATGGGCTTTATATATAGAGGTATACAACCTTACTAGGTAAAAGGTTCTCCATTAGCCAAATATGTATTAGACACACATCACTTTAGAGAGTTCATCTCTATTAAGATGAAACTAAATAACTTAGATGAGCTCATAAACCTAATAAAACATGTATATAATGTGCATAGTAATTTGGAGTTGATCATGCAAGACACAAATATTATATGTAAGATTCTCCTAACTACATTCCAAAGGTCAATTCAAACATGGTATCATAATTTAGATCTAGGATCCAATCTTGGTTTTAAGGATCTGTGTAAAACTCATAATTTGCTTTAACACAAGTATTCCAACCAAGAAAAATTTGATCAAGTTGTTCCCCATTACATATGAGGTGAATGAGAGCACTAAGGCTAACTTGAGTAGATTCAATGAAAAGATATTAAAGGTAGAGAGCTTGTTAGAATAAGTTACCACAAAGGCCTTGATAAATGGGTGGGTGATCGGGGCCTAAATAGGATCATTAAAAAAAATAAAGGAGATGTACTAAGGCTATATAAAAGTTATAAAAAGGTCAAATTTAATTAGACAAATACAAGTACTACCATTAATATAGGTTTTTATCTTAGATCATTGATATGAACAAACCTTGATAAAGCTCCTCATTATCTAAAAAGATAACTTTACCTTAGGGCTCTTAGACATGCTTAACATTAGCTCAACATGGTCATCTATATATTGAATATAAATCTATCTTTCCCTCTTATCCACTAGAATAAAAGAAGTTATATGGGAAGAAGATAAAAAGCTATATATTAGGAAATGGATAAACTTTTACATGTAGGCTTTATTTGGGAGGTAATTAACCTAAAATGGTTGATTTATATGATGATGATGATGAAGAAAGCCAATAAAAAGTGAAAAATATAAGTGCACTTTACCGACCTCAACAAAGCATGGTTAAAGGACAACTTTTCTTTACCAAAGATAGACATGTTAGAGACTTTATGAGTAGGTTCAGATTTTTAAGCTTACTGGATGTGAGCTTAAGATGCCATCAGATCTCTAAACAATCTAAAGATGATGACAAGACATCATTTATGACAGATAAATGAATATTTTGTTACAAGGCCATAGGTTTTGGATTTAGAAATGCAAGAGCCACCTATAAAAAAAAATGATTCAGGTTTTTATGGACTATGTAGGAACATAAAAACCTACGTAGATAAATACTAGTGAAGAGCATGATATTTGAATAACACATCCATGATTTTTAAGAGATTTTCATTATTTTTTCCAATACAAATTAAAGTTTGAATGTGTCTAAGTGTGCATTCACAATTCAGTGAGAGCCTTTTCACTTTATTTAGGTGTTAGAGACATGATTAGAAGTTACAAGAGTTTATTAGACATCCAGGAAGAGGGAAAACATAAAAAAAAAAAAAAGAGAAGAATAGTCTCTTAATAGATTAGAGGCAAAAAATAGGAAATAATTTCTTATGACCTAGTTCTGAAAAACCAGCTTTAAACCCACAAATAGTTTCACAACCACCTACCATTTGAGGGCTATAAAAAGAGAAGAAATCATATAGAAATGAGGAGGAATCTAAGAAAGAAAAGTCATGAAAGAAAGAAGAAACCTGGAGAAAGAAACCAATTCAATAGTAAAAAAAAGAAAAAAAAAAGAAAAAAGATATTATGGATAAGAAGGTCAAAATGTGTTTAGAAAAGGGTTATTGGCATATGCTTAAATCAAGCAAAAGGGACAAAAACTAGTTGTAATCATCTTTTAAAGGTAAGGTATTCAACTTGATGGTTAGGTAGAACTTATTAAGAATACCTTTTGTTTTTCCTGCATTGTAAGCTTTGATTTTCTTTCATTCAAGTATTGTTCATAATGTTTATGATATGATTTGACTGGTTTGTTTTTGCATATATTTTTAATTTTCTTTGAATACAAGTTTGTTATATATATGATTGTTTTGTTGTTAATCATGTGTTTTATGGTGTTTGATGGATGATTACTGATATGCTTTTGATGCTTGATACTTGGTTTTTTATGAATGAAAAGTGTATGTTATGATTTAATGATTATATGTAAAAATGAGATATATAGCAATGCTTTCCTATTCAAATGTTTTTGTTCAATTCTGAAAGTTCATATAAGACATTTTGATGTTGCTTTTGATGTTGAATGAGTTTTTGAACAGATAAGAACATCATATATGCATGTTTGTATATTGATAGTAGGTTATAGGCTTTGAATCCTATGCATTTTAATATTTACATGTTTATTATTGTTTCTGAAGGCTTATACACACACACACACACACACACACACAAGTGTATGTGATGCATTTGAATAGGTTTTAGGCCTTTATTTTGGGTTTTGTTTAATTTTTTGCATTTTGACAGATTCTAGGTGACACGACCAAAAAATTGATGTCTTCTCCCAAGTGTAAGAGTGTCGAAGTAATAAATAACCTGGCAAGACCGGGTTCAAATCATAGGGAGGTTAATTATATAAATTATAGACAACAATAATACAACAACAACAACAATAATAATAATAAAGAAGTTGATGAGAACTTTGAGATGAAAGATTAATGTAAGGATTAAACAATTATAAAAACAAATGTCAAGGTTAGAGGATCCACTAATGATATTTCAAACAAGTATAGTATAAACTCTTATTACTCAACTGGAAACCACATATAAAGGAGGTTCCAATAAGATGATTTGTCATTAATAGCTCATTATAAATTGTTAACATGATCATATTAATTACGTATTTACGTAACACCAAACTTTTAAATATTGTCAGGAATTCATGATGCTAACTTATGTTAACAACAAATCAAGTTCCTTTCATAGCACAAGTGTAGGTAATACCATATGGTTGGGCTATGAAAGTGCCAAGCATTTGTTGTACCAATTGTTATACAACACAAATCTAGATTAACCATTTAACAAGCAAGGTATTAAGAATTAGTAAGATAAAAAGATAAGACATGTTAATATTAAACATTAAGGTCCATGTTGAGTTTACACCATACTTATTCTTACACCATTAGTGTAACCTTTTCACCTTGACATAATAAACTTAGCTAAACATAATGAAGAAGAGAAACATAAATAAACAAAATAAGAACATAAATAAGATACAAGTTAACTAAGTAAAGGAAAGGAAATGAAAAGTATAAACAAGATATTAATGAAAGCAAAACTTAAGAATTAAAAAAATATATATAAAAAGAGAGAGCAAGAGCAAGTTCTTGATCTGAACAACCAAAATTCCTAAATGCATGGCAAATGCCTCCTTTTATAGGCTAAAATTTGAAAATATTGATTTGATGACAAATTGTTGAGTAGGTGGTCAACTCTTGACTTGGTGAAAATCCTTATCTTCTTGTCTGAATAAAACGTAATTGCTAACATCAGAACTGGAACCAACTATTCTCATAAAAGTTATAGGAAATTGTCTTATCTTTCCAAGAAAAAACATTGAGGTCATTTGGACTTTTAGAACTCGAGATATGGGCTGAACACTGAACAGTATCTAGGCTGCAAGACAGATTCGGACTTCTTCGTTGTTGCTATAATTTGGACTTGAAAACAACCTTTTTAAATCTTGGACTCACATGAAAGTTATAGGCCCATGTCTTATCGAATCTATACGAAAAATTAAGGTCATTTGGACATTTAGAACTCGAGATATGACCCAATTACCGAACAGTATTCCAGTTTGGACTGCACCAACATCTCTTTTCTAAGTTTGGCCCTCTCTTTGTCCTTTCAATTTCAATACTTAAACTCATCAATCAATCCTTTCATTTATGTGATAGGCCTGCATTTAAGATGAATATTTACCATAAATTAAAGGTATCTTATATTATTAGGTATGTTATTATAAAACATGCTTTAGTTAAGGAGTTATTGATACTTCAAGTGCAAAATGATGATATAAAACCTTGATAAAAATGCACTTTTAAGTACTAATCACTAGGTTTCTAGATTTCATGTTTATCTGTTGAAGACTGCATTGGGTCCATGATTTGCTTGTCTTTTTTATCAACTGTTAGTTCTTGCATATGTGTATAAGTTTGTTGATCATTAATCTAGAGTCCTAATGACTTAAAAAATATTTCAATGTTGGCATTTGATATTCTATTTTTATTTATTTATTTATTTTTATTTTGTATATAATTAAATAATCATGGCATTAGGTTGATTATTATGCTAATTTAATCTCAAGATCTTGTTTGAATGATATTTTACATGTGTGTATGACTTTAGTTTGACTTGATTTAGTCTATAATCAAATCCATGTTTTTAGATTTCATCATTGTGTTCTTCGTGTTCATTGTCAATTTTAAGCAAAAAAACCTCATTTGATTTTTAATTTTTAATATATGTTTTTGGATTATGTTTTTGGGCTTGGGCTTTAGGCTAAAAAGCATAGCCCACATTGCTAAGGCTGTGTTTGGCAGACTTAAAATTCTCAAAGGAAAAAACATAATATTTTGTTATTAAAGTGTGTTTGCCAAACATGACTTAAAGATATTTAATATTTTTTAAGCCTCTTATTTTTAGTTTAGAGTATGTTTGGCAAACACGCCATATTGATTTTCCAATAATGCTTATTTTCTTCTTTTATTAAACAGATCTCAAATAAGTTTTAAAAAATATAAAAAAATTCAATGACCATTTTAATTTTTTTATGGGTCCCTCACATGTTTTTCATTGAATTTTATTTAATATTTGGGTAATAAAATTACACTGCAACATATTGACCCGACATTAAATATACCTATTTTTTTCTTCAAAATTTCAAAAAATACAAAAAATCCTTATTTGAAAAACATATAAAAACATGTCTTTATTGTTGTTCATACAACCAAGTCTAAAAAATTTGATGCATATTTTATATAAAAAAATAAAAATATAGTTAATAGTCACAACAAGTTTATGATTATCCATTAGGATTTAACCAAAATTTAAAAAATAACACAAAAATCAATCATTTTATTTAATTTTTATAATATGTATTTTACATAATTTTTGAGGGCTTTAGAATTGTTAGGTATTTGTTTGATAAGATAAAAAACTCTTTATCGAGGAGGACTTTTTTGAACCTTAGATAGACCAACAAATAGAAACACGATCTTAAAAAAAAAATCAATATATAATGCAGCTTACCACAAGTAGGGTGTGCTGGGGTGATGCGTCTTTTCTATGTACAACTAATCCCCTTACCTAAATTCTTGCGGACCATTAGGTTTCCTGGTGACTATAATACGTACTAGGTGGTGACTCATAAACCCTATTAATCATATCTTTATGATTAATTCCCAACACTTCCAAAACCCCTTTGATCCAGGAGGAAAATCCGTTATTCAATGTTGTGCACTACACGACAACACTTATACCTAGTTGGAGGACGACTATCACAAGATCCTTTTTACTCAACAGTATACCATCAACCATTAAAGTCTATAAACCTAATTGATTGAAATTAAATCAGGTGTCACACCTTTTTTTCCCAATTTCCTTTATCACTTTGCAAGTTAGTGTGGTTCATATATATATATATATATATATGTCTATATATGTCTATGAACCATAAGGTAAGGTAGAACACAATTTACACTTTCTAGTATTCTTATATTCTTCATTAAACACAATACAAACAAAAACACACATCACAATCTCTAGGAATTTAAATCTTATTAAAAGAATAATTGATTATGATGTTGTAAAAAAACATGATTTAATAGAGCAAACATACTCTATACTTTTTTCACACTCAACATCGCGATGACCTTTAAAAATTTTTATGAAAAAAAATTAATATCTGGCATTTTGTTCTTTAAAAAGGAAAAAAAGCATTGTTTAAGGAGTCACCACCTATTATTATGGTAACTAGGAACCTTAAGTGGTCAATAAAGATTTTATAGTACAAGACTAATTATAAAAAATAGAATATATTGTCACCCCTTAAGCCTTTTACTTAAGGTAGGCTACATTGCTGATTTTGTCTTAAATTCCTAAGGGTTTCTTTTGTTTTGTTTTTTATGGTCTTTTTATAATATTCCTGACTCTAGCGTCAATGAACATTCAATTGAAAATAGTTCCAATTTTGACATTGGCAAATATTACATAACAAAAAAAAGTGTGGTATTTCTAACTCTGGTGCTAGTTAATAAATCAGTAAAATTTGAATTGAAAGAAAAAAACCTATCTTTTTGGGCTGGATCTAGCCTAGCTATACGGGCTGGATCTAGCCGGCCCAGCCTGGTCACTAGCCCAAGCCAATGACTCAGCTGGCCATTGTTAGCGAGCATGTGTGAATTAATTCACATGTGCATGCGTAGTAGAAAGGTAATTAAAATTCAAAGGAAGGGAAATGAGACTTACCTGGTTTGGTTGTTGTGGAAGATGAGGACAAACCTTGAGAGCGATAGTGATGGCTGAGCAACTTTATGAACGACTCTCCATTGTCTTTTCTTTTGTTCTTCTATGTTTTTTTTTCTCTTCGGTCTCTGTTCTAGTTCCCCTATCTCTCTGTGTCCATCTCTTTTCTGTTTTTTTTTTTGTTCATTTTTGTGTTTGGTTGATCCTAGTGATCTGCTGTTTAGGGGGCAACCAAGATGACAATGAAACATCAGGGAAGGGTTGTGTGGTTGGCGTGGTTTATGTTTAGAGGTGATCCCCTGATTATTGTTGCTGGAGTTTTGAAGGAAATTCTACAGTCCCTCTCCCTTGCCTCTTTTTATTTTCGTTCATTTTTTTTTGTGGTCTTTCGTCTGGCTTTTATAACACCAAACCCCTGGTTGTTCCTTAGTAAACGTCTCTTCTCTTTTAAGAGAAGGATAAGTGTGGCTAGGGAGTGCTAGTTCTTTGCTGGGATTAGGACACCAACAGTCCTGTAATGGTTGGAATGTTGGTGATGGGTTTTAACCTGGCACCAGAGGCGTGTCGTGGGACGAAGGAGATTGGATTGACTCGGGATTTGTGGTAGACCATTTGGTCTACATTCTGCCTGGATTAAGATGATGGGATCTTAGCAGGTCGGTGTTATTTTTTTTTTCCTTTGCAGGTGGCTTCCTATGTTCTAGAAGAGGAAGGGGATGAACAGTGGGTTTGAAATGACGTTGTTTTCTCGATCAAAATGGCTATCTTTAATTTACCCCTTGAAATTCTGACATTTAGCAATTGGATTATTCATGGAAATCTATTTTTTTTTTAATTTCACCCTTAGATCAAATGCAATTGGACCCCTGGATTTTAGTATCATTTACAAAACAATTCTTGGTTTTCCATTTAATCCTTAATTGACTCCTCAACTTTTAATTCTTTCAAAATTACCTCTAAAAAAATCAATTACCTCCCCATAGTATTGACACGACCAAAAGATTGATGTCTTCTCCCAAGTGCAGGAGTGTCGAAGTAATAAATAACCCGGCAAGATCGGGATCGAACCACAGAGAGGTTAATTATATAAATTATAAATAACAAGACAACAACAACAACAACAACAACAAAAATAACAATAACAATAATAATAATAATAATAATAATAATAGTAATAATAATAATAATAATAATAATAATAATAGTAATACTAATAATAATAGTAATACTAATAATAATAATAATAATAATAATACTCAGTACGTGGCGTTGTTATACCTGAGAATGATCTAAAAGATCGGGTCACAGGTTTTCAGCCTATATACTGAGTTTATGAAAAGATCAAAGAGATATATTATATAATATAAACAGATTTCTGATGCGAATGAACAAGGCAAGACCAACAACATCAGGATCCTTGATCAAACACAGAGCATACTTAGCGTACATAAAATATAACAAGAATGTAAATAATAATAATAATAGTAGTAGTAGTAGTAGTAGTAGTAGTAATAATAATAATAATAATAACAATAAAAAGAAGAGGAGGAAGAAATTAATGAGAACTTTGAGATGGAAGATTAATATAAGGATTAAACAATGATAAAGACAAATGTCAAGGTTAGAGGATCCACCAATGGTATTTCAAACAAGTATAATATAAACTCTTATTACTCAATTTGGAAACAACACACGAAGGAGGTTCCAGTCGGATGATTTGTCATTAATAGCTCATTACAAATTATTAACATGATCATATTAATTATCTTATTTACATAACACCAAACTTTTAAATATTGTCAGGAATTCATGATGTTAACTGATGTTAACAACAAATCAAGTACCTTTCATAGCCCAGGTGTAGGTAATACCATACGGTTGGGCTATGAGAGTGCCAAGCATTTGTTGTACCAAGTATTATACAACACAAATTTAGATTAACCATTTAACAAGCAAGGTATTAAAAATTAGTAAGATAAAAAGATAAGACATGTTAATATTAAACATTAAGGTCCATGTTGAGTTTACACCATACTTGTTCTTACACCATTAGTGTAACCTTTTCACCTTGACATAATAAACTTAGCTAAACATAATGAAGAAGAGAAACATAAATAAACAAAACAAGAACATAAATAAAATACAAGTTAACTAAGGAAAGGAAATGAAAAGCATAAACAAGAAATTAATGAAAGCAAAACTTAAGAATTACAAAAAATATAAAGAGAGAAATAAAGAGCATGAACTTGATCTGAACAACCAAGCCCCTAAATACATGGCAAATGCCTCCTTTTATAGGCCAAAATTCGGAATTATTGATTTGATGACTAATTGTTGAGTGGGTGGCCAAATTTTGACTTTGTGAAAATCCTTATCTTCTTTTCTGAATAAAAAGAAAATGCTAGCATCAGAACTGGGTCCACTTGAAAGCATGAAAGTTGTAGGAAATTGACTCAGCTTTCTAGGAAAAAAAAGTGGAGGTGATTTGGATTCTAGAACTTCATATATGGGCTAAACACTGAACAATGTTTGGGCTGTAGGACAGATTCGGACTTCTCCGTTGTTGCTATAATTTGGACTTGAAAACGGCCTTCTTAGATCTTGATGAAAACATGAAAGTTGTAGGTCTATGTCTTACTGAATCTGTGTAAAAATGTGAGGTTATTTGGACATTTAGAACTCGAGATATGACCCAAACACCGAACAATGTTTCAGTTTGGACTGCACCAACATCTCTTTTCTAAGTTTCACCCTCTCTTTATCCTTTCAATTTCCATAGTTGAACTCATCAATCAATCCTTTGATTTATATGATAGGCCTGCATTTAAGATGAACATTTACCATATATTAAGGCATTTTATAGTATTAGACTTGTTATAATAAAATATTATTTAGTTAAAGAGTTATCGATACTTTAAGTGCAAAATGATGATATAAAACCTTGATAAATATGCACTTTTAAGTACTAATCAAGTATCACTGTCTATTCTTTTTGGTCCTTGGACTTTAATTTTTGCAATTTTGACCCAAATCAGCCTTGAATTTTGATATTTCTTCAATCAAAGCCCTTGATTTCATTAATTAAACTAAATCAAAATTTAATTAAGTCCCTAAGCTTATCAATTCTTCCACTTTTCGGCTAAATTGACTTCTAAATCTATATTTCTCTCCTTATTAGTCCTCGAACCTTCAATTTGTATGGTCTTGACCCAATTCTCAAATTATTTTTCTCTCATTCATTTTTTTATTTTTATGGAAATTTAAAAATTGGACTATGACATCCTCAATGTATAAATCGAAACATTCTTGATGAATGAATAATAGTTAAACTAAGAAATTAGTTATTGAAAGGTTAAGTCGAATAACTTATGAATTCTTTAAAATATGGAGGATCATAACATGTTGTTAGACATTGCACTTGATATTCAAATATAAATCAATTAATTTTTGAATTAGTAATAAGTTGAATTATTTAACTTATTTAATCTTACATTGTTTAAGGTTGTGATTTTTATTTGGATCAAAAAATTAGAAAACCTAATGAGTCACACGCATTAAGAATCATTAGTAAGAAATTAAATTATGATGATTAATCAAGTGTAATTTGATTGTAAATAAATTTTAGAATTGTGGTCTAAAATATAATTTAAACAAGGGATTACAATTCTAGACTTATGTGTGTTTGCTATTGTGATGCAGAGTGTTTTTTTTTTTTTAATAATTGATTAAAAATATATCAAAATAATTTTTTTTAGATTTTTATTTTATTTTTTACATCAACACATCAAAATATTAAAAAGCACTTTAAAAAAATCAATTTGATTCCTTTTTAAGTAAAAATACTTTTAAAAAGCATCTAAAAGCATAATCTTAAAAATACTTTTAAAAAGCATCTAAAAGCATAAACTACCATGCTCCCAAACACCTTGACATGCTAATTCTACCATCCATGAGCTCCAGAGGTGGATGCCAAGTTTTAACCAATAAAGAACACAACCAGGTTCAATCAAGACAGTTATGCAAAATGGATTAGACCATTAATTGAAAATTAGGCACATTAAAAAAATCAGGGCACTATTTGCGAGAAGAAAAGGGCTTGATGCTGGTATGATGAGGATATGTTAATATAAAATATAATGTGAGAAAGGAGAATGGATGTGACAAAAAGGGGTGATGGTGCCATCTTACTATTTTAGGCAGTGCATCACTTTCACCAAGCACCAAAGGGTTATATTGGATGGTATTTCTGCTTTGCTTGTCCAATCGAGGCAACCTTCGAAATGATGAAAGTTCCATCGGTGACAACTCCTTCATTTCTCCTACACGCCTATACTTTCTCTTCAATTATTTTGATTGAAATTAAAAAAAAAATATAAATTTAATTGAATAAATTTTTATATAAAAATAATAATTTATCATTTAAAGGATCATCATGTATTTTTTATAGATAAAATGTTATTTTTTATATTTTTCTAATGATCTTATAATAAAAAATCTTATATAATCAAATATAAATGAAAACATCAAACACACATACACACTAGAACTCTAGGCATAACTTTTCCTTTCTTCTAAAAAAGTTTTAGGATATTTATTATTAATAGTTCATGTAAATTATTATTAAAAGTCAAACAATTAGATAACTTGTTGTTTGCAACAACTTAATTTTTAAAAATTAATCAAATTTAAATAAAAATTGATTTTCAGATAATTTTCATTCAAATCCTAAACTAGCTTAGATTATCTATGAGATCCTGGGACTCCCAGATTTTTTTTTAAGAAATTATTGCTTTTGTTGTATTTATGTATTTCAGAAAATCCAACAAATATATAGAAATTAAGCAACTTATACATGCTGTGGTTTCAACTTATAAAGGCTGTGTTTGCAATTGTGTATTAATATTAAGTTAATTGACATGCTGAATATGATGCCCTTAAAACTAGGTTATATATACCTGAGAATTTGCTGGAAATATAGGAACATTATTTTAATTTAATATTTTTACTTCCTTTAGATATTTATTCTCTTCCTTGTCGTCAAGCTTAAAAAATTCGACTTTCATAACAAAGGTAGCCTCTCTTGTATGTACTATGATTGATGGAAACATAATTGTTGGAACTCAAATCTATTTCACAACAACGCCATTAATTACATACAACTACTAGTCTGTATTTTTTGTAGTCTTTTGGTGATGGTGTGTTGCTTGAAAATTTATTTTTCCATATTGGTATAAAAATATAAAGAATTTCAGATATTGTACAGACAAGCACTTTATACCAATCGCAAATAACAAGCCCCTCGATAGAATAAATGCTACGAGAGTGTGATTTATACCAACGAGTGGAGAAGTTTAAGTTGGCATCATAAAGCCTTTTTTTCTTTCTTTTTTTTTATCAAAATGTAAGAATATAGAGCCTGTCTTTGCATGTGGCTGTGTTTGCCCTTTTCCCTCAATTTTACATCAAAGATTGCCAATCCAGCATTCCTCACACCTTTTTGCTTTTGGCATCACCTCACACTTTTACTCACATAGCATTGAGCCCTGAATTCCATGGTGGGTCACTGGCCTCATACTTGGGACCAGTGGCGGAGGGAGGGGAGGCTGGCAGGGGCCCCGGTCCCTGCAAGAAAATGCCCCTCCCTTATATATTTATAATTATAAATATTATAATATTTTTTGACCCTTCAATTTATATTTCTTGGCCCCTTCAAACTTTCTTTTCTTGCTCCGCCCCTGCTTGGGACCATGCCAGAACATGCATGGCAGCCTGGGACCGTAACGAGGTTTTTTTATAGGATTTTTCCTAGAATTATCTGGATCATTATTTATAAGTTTAATTACTTATATCCGGCGAGTATAATAAAATACACACACACACTTATAGAAGGATATATGCATGCATTGAAGAATAACGCAATAATCAGATAAAACTCTGATATTTCTGAAAAACATTGTAATTAAAAGAATCTAAAATAAAAAAGGAAAAGTAATTAAAATTTAAAATCAAATAGAAAAATAATTAAAATAACAAAAATAACATCTTGTAAATCTAATTTACAAGCTTTTTAACCGAAAAAATGAACGTGTGTCAATATTATAAAAATATATTCTCTCAATATTCATAAAAGGTCTTCATAATCTTATTTTGATAACAAAGAAAAAATTAAACAAGAACGAGAAAAAAAAAATAAAAAATCAAAGTTCAATTCCTTGTAAATCAAATGTTCAAAGACAAAGTAAAAAAAATCAATTTAAAAAAGGATAAAAAAGGACCAGGTCCATCAAAGTAACCTGCTAGATCTGCGACCTAGTGGTGAGACTGAGACAATCCCATTGAAAGAAAATTGAATAAAACTAGGAAACTCAATTTTCAAACCAACCTAATGTTGAAGGCCGAATCTAGAAAAAAAACTATTTAAAAAAAACAAAAAAAAAACCTAAGTCAACTTAGGATAATCTGCCAAGTTTGTAACCTGGACATGTGATTAGAATAATCCTATATAAAAACAAATTCACAAAGCCAAATCCTAACCAATCCAATATTGAAGGATAAATTGAAAAACAAATTTAATTTTAAAATAGGATCTAAAAAAGACCGAAGTGAGCTTGGGCTAATCTTTCAAATTTATGACTAGGTCATGAGGTTGAGATTACCCTATAGAAGGTGTCATAACCCAATTTCGACCTCCATTTCTAAAATATTTTCCAAAAATTAAAAAAAAAAAGATAAAAAATATCTTTTTAATGCATTCAGCTATTCATAAGCCCATTTCATTATTTTTTCACTATTTTTCTCTTGGTAACATATTTTTGAAAAAAGAGTCAAAATACAAAAAATAAATTACTTTTTACAATAGGAGCATTTTTTCACATCAAACAAAAAGGAAAAAAACATAAAAGATATAAAAAATAATTGCGTACTATTTTGATTAATTGTGGTTTTGTTAAATATGAATATGAATTAGTGAGCTGAAAGGAGTAGTTGACAATACCCTCTCAATTTACTTTTTGCATCATACAGTAAACCGCTATCCTACTAATAATATCACTCTTAAAGTGACAACATATAATATAAAAATAAAAACAAAATCTATAATGTTCTTTATGTCATCTTTATTTATAAATATACATATTCAAAAGAATGGGTCAAATCTTAATTTTTACTATTCCTATAGGTCCAACATCTTTTTTTAGAAATGCTCAATTCAACGAGTTATCTATTTTTAGGGATGGATGTTCAATTTTTTTTCCTCAATAACCCAATCAACAAGTCTTTTATTTTTAAAGATGAACATCGGATTTCTGTTACTGGCCTAATCAATGAGTGTCCTAATTTTAAGGGCGGACATCAAATTTTTCATGGATTGCCTAATTAAGGAGTCTATTGTTTTTAGGGATTGAAGTAAAATATTTTGTGAATAGCATAATTAATGAGTCTTCTATTTTTTTAGAACATACATCAATTTTTTTGAATGGCCTAATTGATGAGTTTCCTATATTTTAGTTATGGATGTTATTTTTTTTATGAATGATCCAATCAGCGAGTCTTTTATTTTTAGGGACAAGTGTCAATTTGTTTTGTAAATAACCTAATCGACGAGTTTTCTATTTCTAAGTATGGACATCGAATTTTATCACAAATCATTAAAAATAAATTGCAAATAATCTCATAAAATAATTTAGATAGCTAACGATATAATATAATAATATTTTGGAAAAAAACACATAGAAAATGTAATCTTTTATTTGAAAAGATATGGTAAGGGTGATGTCTTTTAAGTACAATCAACCCCTTACCTGAATCTTTGAAACTAGTGCATAAAAGCTTCGTAGTTTCCTTTAGTTATTAGGTGGTGACTCCATTATTCCCATTTTTTTCCTTTGATTTAGGAGGTCCAAACATCGTGTCAGGTGCGATAGAAGACAAACCCAAAAAAAATCACGAAGTCAAATTCTCAGTCAACCAAATACTAAGGGTTGAAATTTAAAAAGAAATTCAATAAAAAAAGATCCAAAATAAAATAAATAGCAATAAAAAAAACGACGATAAAATTTTATATAAAAGAATGAAACCAAACGCTGAGAGATAAAATTGAAAAAATAATTAATTGAAAAAATGATTCAAAACAAAATAAATAGAAAGTAAAAGAATAAGGACTGAAGTTGATAAAAAAAAAAAAAGACAGGACGCCTTTTAATTTTGATAGGCCAGTGCATATCTCAAGGAGAGAAGAGAGAAAAGAATGAGAAGAAGAAAAAAAAGTTCATCAAAGTTGATTTGCAAATATGTTGTTGACATGCTTAGGATCATCAAAAAGATATCGGTGCACTGCTTTGAACCTAGTTGTGGGTAATAGTGTTACGCCTTTGAACAAAGTCTCACACTTGCACATGACTTCTAAAAGCTTGGGACTAAGAGGTTTGCTCTCTCTGTGGTCTCAGGTTCGAGTCCTGGGTTGCTCATATAATGGCCACTAGAGGTTTATATGGTCGTTAACTTCAGGGCCAGTGTGATTAGTCGAGGTGCGCGCAAGCTGGCCCGGATACCTACGTTAAACTAAAAAAAAAAAGTTGTTTTGCCCAAACTTTTCAGCTCCTATAATTGTTTAGGTGTCAAATTGGATCCCTCGAACCTCAATTATTTTAAATCAATACGATTTTATTATGCAAAAGTAGACATCAAATACATGTCAAATTATTTCATCACATGATGGAATCTCATAAATAGGTAACAGTAAAAAAACTATCAAGTCTAATCTAAAAAAAAATAAAAAATGTGAAAGGAATAAATTGAAAAAAAAAACATTGAGGAACAAAAAAGGGGTTGGATATCTCCCTTGCTTGTGCAATTTAGTCCCTGATGTTTACAAGAAAAGGGACTTAATACTTGTTTAGTGTTTAAATTCATTTTATATAGAGGCAAGCTATGCGGTAATTACTTCACACATGTATTGAAAAGCAGCGAAGAAGCTCAAGTTCGCAGCTGTGGAAAAGAATATGTAAAGTGTCTGCCTCTATTTTCGATGATGAAGAACATAAAGAAAGGCAATGAAAGGTAGAACCAATTAAAAAGAAACAGAGAGTGAGTGAGAGAGAGAGAGAGAGAGTGAGAGAGAGAGATTATTATATATAATAAGATTAGCTAGGAAAGGTAATGATTTTGGTGGCATGACGCATGGCATACATTTCATCACCACAGCTCGTCCTTAAAGGTGGATATTTGAAGAAGAAGGTTGTCTCCCACTAAAACACTCTCGCTTCAGCTTTTACAGTGACAGATCCACCACTCTAAAATAATGCTCTCATGGCCATAGGGGATAAAAACCCACAAATTTTTAATTAATTAGTTATTAAATTTTGAAAAAGGTTTTTTTCAAAATTTATCAATCAAGGATATGATCATTTCGTGCAAGTAATTAACCCGTGAAAACACTTCCTTTTACCTCAACCAAAAGGTATGCATTAGTGTTCCACTTTATAAGAAAGGCAATATATATGGATGTTGGTTCATATATATGAAATGCGGCTCACGTGCTTTGGCTAATAGAAAATTCAACATCTAATCAATGCTCCTAATCTTGCTTCTTGCAGATTAATTTATCATTGTAATCTCATTTGGAACATTTTACTTTTATCTCCTACGCAACCTTTCTTTAAAAACAAATAATTGTAACTGAACCCTAACTGGTATTTAAGAAAGTTTTTAGTATAAAGGTTGATTATATTAAAAAATAATAAAAATCATTCTAAAATATTTAAAATAAATTGTATTGTTGTTTGATTTTATAATAAAAATTTATAATATATATGCATGCTAATATGTTTCTTAGTGATTTGGGATTTACTAGTGACAATAAAGCCTAATCCTCACTGTTTAGATTACAGAAAAAGATTTGAAATGATAGTAAACAGAGAATCGGGTTTTGATTTGATTCCTTTAATTACCCAATGTAAATTAATCCACTGAAATACCAAGCATGACTACAATAAATATCTATAAATATTCCAACTATTTCAATCAATACGAGTATAAACAAAAAAAAACCATGTTCTCGTCACAAATTTATTCAAAATAAAATACAAATTAATACACGTGCACGAGTTAAAAATTAACGAAACAAATCACAAATTGTTTTAAAAAGAATATATCACTTATGGAGAATCAAGATTAACGTCCTTTACGAGTTGTTGGAGTGGGTTGGAGCTGTACTAAAGTGGCTGGAATAGTAGAAACAATACGAACACATATTATTGACACCAGCAACGAGCAGTCAACTTTTGAGTGTTGCGCATGGACCACTCCGCCATCTACTCCTATTCTCCTTCTTGCTTCCTACACCGACGGTGTATATCATCCTTGTTCATGGTGGGAGATCGGAGGCTGCAAAGTTCCGGTTAGTTATTTACGCATTACATGGCAAGCTATAAAAATAAAATTAAAAAACCACAAATTGATTAGCCACTAAGACGAGAATCTCCTGTCCAATATATATCATGCTTGTGTTTCGAAATGGAGGACTCGTGAGGGTCTTACAAATACTATGTCCGAGAGGATAAATTCGAATCCTATCCAACCTAAGAAGAAGAAAGAAATCTTCATTTATTTTTTTGCAATTTCTAATTGGGTAAGAAAAAATAAAGAACTATTTAATCTGACGTTCTGGTTCAACTATTCAACTATTTAAATAAAGAACTATTTAAAGAAAATGCCATGCATATGTACGTCTAATGTCAACATAATTTCATTTTCTGAACTCCAAATTATGTTTTGGCTTCGTATAGCCTAGGACAACGTTAACTAAGAATAGTTTTAGACTAACTTCAAAAGAGATGTAGCTTAACTGTTTAAGTTTTAGATTTATTTTTTAGAAATCATCAATTTGAGTCCCATAAATTCCAGGATAACTAGAGATTTATATAATCGTTAACTTCAGGGTCTGTGGGATTAGTCGAGATGCGTGTCAGCTAGCCCAGATACTTATGTTAATAAAAAAGAAAAAGAAAAAAGAATCTTCTTTGACTATAGATGCAAGGAGTAGAGAATTTTTTATTTATTTTTAATGATGCAAAAGTTAAAGATGACAAATAGGGCACAAGATGAAATAATGTAAGAATCAAGAAATGTCATCAGAAAACAAGTTAACAATGGCAATCGTGGTAGAGCTGGTTAGTGTTTAATGTTGTCTATTATTAAGTAGCACGTTGCCTTGCTTGCCTTGGACGTTCCTTTCCTCTTGTTTTTTTTTCCCTTTTTCTTTTGGGTTAAAGCACGATCAATCAAATGAAGATTTTGGGATCCGAGGTGGATTATCATTAATTAAAATCTATCAATGATCTACTAATTATTATGATTATATATTATCATTAATCTTCTCTGCAGCTGGACTAATCAAAGTGGTTGAAAATAAAAAGGTATGTATCAAGTTGCTATAACATGTGCTAAGTGCTAACTAACTTGTTTTTTGTTTTTGTTTTTTTCTTTCTTTCTCTCTTCCAAATGATAGCACAGGCAGCCAAAGCTAAAAAGGAGAAGAACGCATAACAAAGGGAAGCTGCTATGCATAGATGTTTGATTTTTATATATATTTTTTTTATAATAAGTGCATAGCTTATATTATATAAGGTTATTCACTAATAACATGAACATTAATTTAACTTTTATTTAATTTATTCATCTTGCCAATTACTTTTAACTTCTAAGAATTTAGATTTAACAAGAATAGCAGTAACATGTTCCACACATTAGAAGTTAGAACTCATATTTATAAGGTTTTAGATACAGTTTTTTTATTTTTTAAAACTCTTATTATGACAATCACAATTCACAACCACAGGTTGTGCTATACGATAAAAGTGAGTAAAAGAAAGAAAGAAAAGATGAAGAGGCACGTTAGCTAATGATGAATAGAGCGGATTTCCACACCCACCCATGGCTGAAAGATAGACACTCACCAGCCCTCCCTCTTGCTATCTCTACTCTTTCCCCTTTTCTCTCCCTCTCACAGCTTTATACTGTTACAGTACACTACATGCAATGGAATCAAAGATGAACGAACTAAACTAAACTCCAACAACGAATGAGTCTAGAAGTAAGTGTCTGTCTCTCAGACGTATATATACATTAAATTATTAGTTTTTGTTTGTTTGTTTTGATTAATAATAGGAGGAGGGTTTTGTTTGTGTCCTAAAATTGGTTACCCTTTTCTTGGGGATTGGATGACCAGCTTCAAGATTCTCGTCGTCGTTTTCCATCTTCTTCTCTGCTCTGTGTACTCTTTTGTTTGCTTGCTTTCTTTCTTTCACACTGTTTGAGATAATAATAAAAAAACTAATACTAATAATAAACAAATGCTTCTCTCCTTATTATGACGCCTAGCTGCAGGCATTTCTGTTTCCGGGCCTCTTTGCTTTCATGTTTTCCCGCTCTCTGTAAAAAGAAAAAAAACAGAGCTTGGCTAGGTACTTTTTTTTGTATTATTTTCCCTCTCTCAGTGTTTTCCTTTTCTTTCTTAACATGTGATAGCTAGTGAGTTGGTGTATATTTGATTTGCTTTTTTTTTTTGCAGGTTAATATAATTGATATAGAGAACGTTGGTTCCATTGTTATCTTGTTTTGAAGTGGGGATCAATCCAAAAGATGAACACTAGAGTCCGCACTGCTCTTCAGGCTATGAAAGCTCCTTTAAACCATGATACTAATAAAGTAACCTCCTCCTCCTCCTCCTCCTCCTTCGCTATATGTATTTCAAGACTTGGAAGATTTTTATCTGAATTGGTTTTTTTTCTCTTTCTATTTTTTAAATGGTTTAATATGGGCTTAATTTTACAAATCTTTGAAATTTGTTTTTTCTGTCCACTTAATTTTCAGCCACTTTTTATAAGAAACTGGATTAAAGATAGATAGATAGATAGATAGATAAGCTTCTAGCTCTTACAGACCAGAAAAAGTAAGTGCTTTAGATCCAGCAATCTGCATTGGATTCTTTCACTCATCTCAAGAAAAGAATATATATGGCTTCTTCTTTTGCCTCCTTTCTTTATAAAACTCTTTTTCTCTCTTTTACTTCGAGTTTGATTCTTTATTTGCTGTAATTGATACTGAATTTATCAAGAAGGAGAAGATGGAGGCTCAAGGGAGGAGCAGAGCAGTTGGCGGCCATAAATCTGCTATTAATTGGCGTAAAGCAAACAGAGAAAGGAAATTGGCCTTGCTACAAGATGTACTTCAAATTTTTCTCAACAAAACCATTCAATTCTGTTTATTACAATAAGAGCTGAGTTGTTTTAAACTCGAATGTTGCTTTGGTTTCAAAATTTGCAGGTTGATAAGTTGAAAAAGAAACTTAGACATGAAGAGAATGTTCATAGAGCTTTGGAGAGAGCTTTTACTAGGCCTTTGGGAGCTCTGCCTCGCTTACCTCCTTATCTGCCTCCTTATGTTAGTATAAATTCGCTATATTCTATCAATTAGATCTCTATCTATCTATCTACACTCTCTCTAATTTAGTCAAGACAATTAGTCAATCCAATGTTTAATTTTTGTATGTTTTTCTATAAACAGTAATTAATGTGGGTTCTTATTTGGTTTGTTTTAGATCTTAGAGCTACTTGCTGAAGTGGCTGTTCTCGAAGAGGAAGTTGTTCGCCTTGAAGAGCAAGTTGTGAATTTTAGACAAGGACTCTATCAAGAAGCTGTCTACGTCTCCTCCAAGAAGAATGTGGAGAATTCAAAGGATGCAATTGATCAACAACCATCAACTACAAGATCGAAACACGCGAGATCAAAATCACTCTCTCTTAATGAGACCAATTCAGCAACTTTTGCAGCAAGGCCTCAACCTTCTCTTGCTAGGTGCACTTCGAGTAAAAGGCTGTTTTCCACTGACCCCATTATTGAGCGATCAGGGCAGTGTTCTAATAGGCCAGCAAATAGAGGAAAATATGCTTCTGGTAAACCCAATCCTTCTTCATCTCTTGTGGATGATGGACGAGGAAAGGAGAATCGATCGTGTATTAATTATGTAAAGGATAAGCAATCTCCAGATAAGATGGCAAAAATCACAACTCCCGTGAAGAGAACTCCAAACAAGCGTGAATCAGAGGAGAAGAGTTTGGAGCCTTCTAAGTTGCAGGTACGTAATTACTCACTATTTTTTACAGGGAGCCAGCCTTTCATTATATTATGGTCTTCGAATCGGTGATCATTTTTGTACTGCTCAGCTAGAATGCAGGTTAGTAGAGCAGGAAAGAGCACAGGAAAGCACTTCTGCTAACATGAATGATAGAATATGCGAAAATAACATCACACCAAACAAGTTAACCGAGGATATTGTGAAGTGCTTGTCCAGCATTTTCTTGAGGATGAGCACGTTGAAGGACAAAGTAGTTGAATTAGGAACTTTCTCATCACGAGCGACTTTGACATCCCCTGAAGGTGATAAAGGAAATGAAATTCGAGATCCTTATGGCATGTCTGCAGAGTTCAAGATTAGAGATATTGGTTCTTATAAGCATCTTTATGCAATTGAAGCTAGCTCGATTGATCTCAACCGTACGACAAGTGCCTTGTTTTTGCTCCAGAGACTAAAGTAAGTTTTGTACGTCACTTCATTCGAGCTTCAAGCAGCTATGGTTTGTATTTACTGTATTTTCAATAATGTTCAGGTTTCTACTAGGGAAGCTTGCCTCTGCAAATTTAGAGGGTCTTACCCATCAGCAGAAGCTTGCTTTCTGGATAAACACTTATAATTCATGCATGATGAATGTAAGATCTCTCTGAAAACAAAAATGATATCCCCAGTATTAAAATACAAACTTGTAAAGCATTTATAGAGCCAGAATGTTAATCTTTCAGGCAATTTTGGAGCATGGGATACCCGAGACTCCTGAAATGGTTGTTGCTCTAATGCAAAAGGTAAGATATATTTACAATTCTCTCTATCATGCACAGTTTCTTCTATTCTTTATGTTGTCTCCATATTATTGATAGCCGTTAGTGCCTTGTCATTTTGTGTATGCTTAAGAGGTCAGAACTTGTACTATATTTCAATACCTAGAAGACTAGCACCGTCGCAGGGATCGGATGCATCTGCATCCCGAGGCTTTAACTCTCTTAAAGCTGTGTCATGAGTTTCTTGGAATCATTTAAAGTACATGTATGATCTGCTAAATGGTCATTACTTTCAAACACAGTCACTGACCAAGTGTTTCTAAGATTCTGTTGACACTAGCTTTCGATGAAAACAAATTTGAGATTGACTTAATTCAAACTATGATTCCCTTAGGCGACAATAACTGTTGGCGGACACTTGCTAAATGCAATTACAATTGAGCATTTCATCTTGAGGCTTCCTTATCACTTAAAATTTGTAAGCCGCTTTCCTTGGAGCTTCAATTTTTCTTTATTTGGTAATTTTTAGCATTGAATTGCTAACTGGGTGGTTTTTTTCAATATGATAGACCTGTCCAAAAGCAGTAAAAAATGATGAGATGAAGGCACGCAGCTTTTTCGGATTCGAGTGGTCTGAGCCTTTGGTTACTTTTGCACTCTGTTGTGGAAGCTGGTCGTCCCCTGCTGTAAGTTTCTACATAGATGAGGCTCCTTGAATTTGTTGCACAGGCTAGGTCACCTCACCTTTTTCGCTTACGCTTCTTTCCAAAACTACCAGGAAGTGCATCATTATCAAAAACAATAAAAAAATCTTTGAAGATGCAATCCAACTATTACTTGTAGACGTTCTAATGTTGATCTCTACAAAAATGCAGGTAAGAGTTTACACAGCCTCTCGAGTTGAAGAAGAGCTAGAAGTAGCAAAGCGAGACTATTTACAAGCGACAGTTGGGATTTCAAGAACGAACAAGTTAATAATTCCAAAGCTGTTGGACTGGTATCTACTAGATTTTGCGAAAGACATGGAATCTTTACTTGATTGGATATGCCTGCAGCTACCGAATGAACTCAGGAATGAAGCAGTTAAATGCCTTGAGAGAAGGGGAAGAGATCCCCTTTCGCAGATAGTACAAGTAATGCCTTATGATTTTAGCTTCAGGTTGCTCTTACACCGGTGAAATATTATCGACATTTTTATACTTGATCCCTTCCTAGATCATGGCCTGCTATCAACTTTGGGATGGTACAGGGAGATTACAGACATGGTAAAAGTACATGTATATGCGAACAACATGGGCTTTGGCTGTGCTGATTGTGTCGTAAACATTGATTGATACCAGAGAATGGATAAAATAATCTCCAGTTGATTCAGTGTATGTTTATAACTCCTGTCTGTCTACTCTGTATTCTATAAGCTTGAGATGAAATCACTGAACAGTTCTTGTTGATGACGCAGTTACAGTTAGTGAGGGTCCCTGGTTTTCGTCTTTTTGGTCCCAATGGTAAGGCTGCTTTTGGTTTGTATCGTGTGATAAAAGAGACCAGTATAAAAGATATAAAAACATGTTTGGTTGAAAACAGAAAGGATATAAAAATAATTTTGTAATTTTTTATTGGATTTTTGTCATTTTAAAACAGGAAAAACAGGACAGAAGACAAATCCTTTCTTTCCTAACAATCATCTCTTTTTTGTCTCGATTCAATACTAGAACAAGCAGGGTCATGAAGTTACTTTTGTTTTTGTTTTTGTTTTTGTTTTTTAAAAGTGATTTTTAAAAAAATAATATTTTTTTTATTTTAAATTAATATTTTTTTAATGTTTTAAATAATTTTAATATGCTGATATTAAAAATAATTTTTTTTTTTTTAAAAAATTATTTTGATACATTTATAAATAAAAAACATTTTAAAAAATAATTTCAATTACACTCTCAAAGACGTCAAAATTCACTTATACGTGAGGTTTGCAAGAAATCCCAAACTGATAGCAATACACAATCTTAGAAAATTCAATGTGATCACAATAAAATTAACTTTGTTGTTAAGGGGAATAGTTGATTATTGATTAGTAAGCTTATCAATGTAACAATAGCCGTGTTTAAATTATATTTTGACCTTGTCTTTTCTTCTTTTCTAACAACAATGCCATACTTTCTTTTATTTATTTTAATTGCATCATTTGTTATTTAATTCTAAATCCTTAATTTAATTTAACTCATTCTATTCCCAGGTTAAAATTTAATATTTCAAAAACAAAATAACTGGGATTTTACATAAATGTTTATTTTTATAATAATTTAATTAAATAAAAAAATGGATTCCAAGAAGCAAGGTTATTAAACTTGGCTAAGGCCATGACTTAGATCGCAGGTTGGACGAAATAACCTGGGTCAATCCAAAACATCAAATTTTTAGTAATTTTTTTTTATATATAAAAAACATAAAATCAATGTTGTTTTTATTTTTATTTTTTTAAGTCAACCTAGATTTTAATTAGGTCGACTGAATCGTGGATAAAGAGTTGACCCATATTGAGTCAATTCTCACTCGGTTTACTTTGAAACTCGACCCACTCAAAGACTGACTTGATGGGTCACCATGTTGATCTACTAGGCTCAATTGAGTTTAATAACATTGTCAAAAAATTCCTCATAGTAGTAGGCAGACAACTAACTAGTTACAACTAATTTACTAAAGGCATAATAATCAATTAGTTTTTAATAAGGTTCTTGATCTTGTGTATATATAAGGATTAGATGAACATACTCAAATGAATTAAGAAAAAATATTGAGAATTTAATTGATGTGTGTGTGGAAGGACAAAATAGTTGGTATATCTAAACTAAGGGACCGAATGAACTTTGATCCCTATGTTGTAACCCATTTTTGGGTCCCCATAAAAAATAAAATAAAAAGCCAAAAGAGTTTAGAAAAAATAACAGGAGGCAGAAGCGCTCAGGAAACAGTCAGAAAATTGGTCAAGGAATTTAAAAATACAAGGTTTGAATTTTTGACAGTATATTCTTGAAGGATGAAAGCCCTATTGAGAAGGAAAATTTGAATTTTAAGGAGAAAAGCCCAAATTTGGATGTTTATGGACTTAATTGGATTTTTATGGACTTAATTGGATTTTTATTTGAATTTATAAAGGATTTGATTGCAAGAAAAATTAATTTTTAAGTCAATTTGGGCTTTAATTAGAAGAAATTTAAGTTCTGGGGCCAAAATATATTTTTTAGGAATTTATTGGGTCAAATCAGGGGCTTAATTGCATAAATATTGAAGTTTAATGGCCAATTAGGGACTTAATTGTGAAAATCCGAAACCAGGGACCAATTTGGAGAAGGCGCAAAGATAGAGGGGGCTGTTTGGAATTGTTTCAGGGGCTTAATTGAAGAAATTGGAAGTTTATTGATCAATTAAGGGCTTAATTGTGAAAATCAGAGGCCAAGGACCAAAGTGAAAAACGCGGCCAACTATAGGGGTAGGGACCGAATTTGGCAGGGACGCAATTGAATTTTATTCTTGATTGAAGGACTCGATTGAAGGACTTAATAGAACAAATGACAAATTAGGGACTAATTTAAAAACAAAGTTTCTGGCGCCTTTATTTTAAAATGAAACGGCGCGTTTTGTCCAAAACGACGCCGTTTCATGCATAAATAAATAATAATAAAAAAAAGAGAGACCGAACGGTGCCGTTTTGAACGGCACTGTTCACTGTCTTCTTCCCCCCGAACATTACAGCGGGGAAGAAGGAAAAGTTTGTATTTTTTATTTCTTTTGCAGGTCCCTCTTGCCACCGACCGAGGCCCCACGCCGGTGGGCCACCGACAGAAAACAATGGCCGACAACCCGCCTCGTTGCCGAAGCCGAGGGAGGCCCGCCGCTCCTCGACCCGCTCCGGGGCTCCACGTTGAAGTCGCGCCATGGTTCTATAAATAGAGAACCGAAAGGGAGACCAGGGGACGAAAAAAAAGAACAAAAGAGGACCCCGAGAGGAATAGAGAGAGAGAGACCCGAGAAGGGAGGAGAAGAGAGAGCAGGCACGAGAGAAAGAGAAGGAAATACTGGAACTAAACTGAAAATAAAAGAAAAAAAGAGAGAACCGAAACAGGGAGAAAGGAGGAGAGAGAGAGAGCGAACCGAACCGAACGCTTAGAAACAGCCGCAGCGCCGCTGCCCGGAGCCGCCGTCCACGAGCCACGCCACCGCAGCACCACCAGCGACCGCCTCCTCCACGCCAGGTACCCATTTCTTCCCCCCCTGCATTTCTCTCTGTGGCAGCCTTGCCTCCTGCATGTTGCATGCAGGAGGCGGGGGGGGGGGAAGAATTCTCCCCCCCGTTGGGCTGCTAACGCTGGGCCAGCCCGATGCTGGCCCAGCCCCTGCATGTCTGGGCCGGTTCTGGCCCAGATTGAAGAAGAATTTTCGGTTGGGCCGAGTTCGGCCCAACCTTGCCTTGTTGGGCTGAGTCCGGCCCGTTTATTTGGTCCGGCCCAGCCCGATTTTTTTTTTATATATATTATATATATTATATATTATAATATGTTATAATATATGTGTGTATATATGTATATATATAAAAAATATAATAATAAAAAAAAATTTGAAAACATCTTAAAAAAATATTGTTGATTTTTTTGTATATTTTTATCAAAGTGGTTTAATTTTGGTTTGTATTTTTATACCGTAAAGATACAAAACCAGTGTTATAAATACCCGGTTTTCGTCAAAATATCAAAGATTTTCAGAATAAAAAATGTTTTTGCTTTCAAAAAAATTCTAAAAATTCCCTAAAAATGTTGTTGATTTTTCTGCATATTTTTTTATCAAAGCGGATTAATATTGGGTTGTATTTTTATACCGTAAGGATACAAGCTCAGTATTAAAATACCCGATTTTCGTCAAAGCATAAAAAAAAATATATATTTTCCAAAAATTGTTTTTGTTTTAAAATACGGCCTAGTCTCTCCAATATATATATATAAATATTATAACATCATATTTTCACACAACAAAGAAAATTTTCAAAACAATATATGTATTAACATGCATTTTGGCTTTAATAACCAGTTTATTCAAGCCATGAGAACTAGGCCAATATTTCAAAAATTCTAAAAAATCTTTTTGTTTTCTTTTAGTATTTGAGATTACGAATTTATACGTAAAACGTATCCCTAAATATTATTAATAAATTTTGGTATGGACGTTAGAACGGTTAGGATTTTTACCCGATAAGATAGAGATCTCCTTACCGAGGAGGATTTTTCTTGAACCATAGACAAACCAACAACTAGGAAAACACAATAACACTTTAGTTTTTTTTTATCAGACAATAAAACAATGCAGCTTACCTTAGGTAAGGCGTATTTGGGGTGCTAACACCTTCCCTTTACGCAACCAGTCTCCGTACCCGATCTCTAAGACCAGTTAGGGTTCCTAGTGACCAAAATACTAGGTGGCGACTCCAAAGAACCAAATAAAAATAAATCAAAAATTTCGCCAGTCGAACCCGCGATTGGAGTTTTTTGGGGTGCGACACCCTATAAAGTCAACGTAGCAACTACTTCCCATAAAATATTATAATACTTGTATAGATGTCCTTGGATGTCAATTAGCAATCTCTGGCAAGAGACCTAATTACCTAGGGACATTGGATATGTAAGCTTGTTTTTCAACCTATTTGAAATGGTCCTACACACCGCAGTGAAAGAGACAATGTTGTTGGAAGAAAAATTTAGTGTGGTAAGAGTTTATGGACAACAATACAACAAGCAAAACTAAAAAATATGAAGAAAATTTGAGAAGAATGAATGTTTCATTAAGTGTTTTTTCTTTAATACACATTTTCTCTCTATTACACTTATATTTTATGCTTTTGATTACAAATCTATTTATAGGCCTAAAGTTCTAGACAATCAAGGAATTAAACTAATCAAAAGAAAAGTAATCCTACTGACTTAACCAATCGATCGATTCATTTAACTCAATTGGTTGATCAGTTCTTAACTGGTAGATCGATTCATATATTTTTCAGGAAAAAAACTAGAAAATCATGTTTACTTTTCAACATCCTTCTTTAAATTTAATTTCTCATAACTCCCAGCATATCCCTCATCTTGGCAAAAACATCATGTTTGAGTGGCTTAGAAAACATGTTTGCAACTTGGTCTTAGGTCTTCACATTCTTGACTTCATCTTCCTTGTTTGTAGTGCAATCTCATAGAAAATGAAATCTTGTGTCAATATGCTTACTTCTATCATAAAACGCAAGATTCCTTGCTAAGACAATATCTGATAAGTTGTCCACATAAATTTTTATAGGCTTCTTTTGTGGCATTCACAACTCCTTCAATAATATTCTTACCCAAATGAAATGGCAAACACATGTTATAGTGGCTACATATTCAACTTCATAAATGATTGTAGATAATGTGACTATATATTGCTTCTTCAAACTCCATATAAATGTTATATCTCTAATATAGAAGACAAAACTTGTAATGCTTTTTTTTTTTTTTTTATCATCCATGTCTATAGCCTAATCACTATTACTATATTCCACGAGATCAAAGTTGTTAAAGTAACCATAGAAGAAGCCAAAATCTATGGTACTTTTGATATATCAAAAGATTCGCTTCAAAAGCTTTGAGATGTGTCATAATTGGTGTCTTCATGAACTTGCTTATAAGTCCTACTCCAAAGAGAATATCTGAACGAGTACATATCAAATATCTCAAACTCCTAACTAGGCTTTTGAATGCTATAGAGTTTATCTTCTCTATTTCATCATTCTTTAACATCTTTACTCTACACTCAACTAGAGTATTTGCTTTTGCATAATCCTCAATCTTAAACTTCTTGAGAATCTCTTTTACAAATTTCTTTTTATTCACAAAGATTTCATCTTCTCCTTATTTGATCTCAATCCTTAGGTAGTAACTCATAAGACCAATATATGTCATCTCAAACTCCTTGACCATTGCTTGCTTAAAGTCTTTAAACATCTTTAAGTTATTGCTTGTAAAAATCAAGTCATCAACATACAAAAATATAATAAGAGTATCACAACTCCTATTTATCTTTACATAGATAGCATATTCATAAGGGCATTTTACAAATTCATTCTTTAAGAAATAATTATTAATGCGACTATACTAAGCTCATGGGGTTTGCTTCAATCCATACAAGACTTTGTTAAACTTTAATACCTTGTTTTTATGTCCTTTCACTTTATAACCCATAAGTTGCTTAATATAAACCTCCTCTTCAAAAAAGTCATTTAGAAAGGCTAACTTGACATTTATTTGGTAGATCTTTTATCTATATTGGGCAGTTGTGACAATTATTAATCAAATGATCTCCAATCTAACAACTAGGGAAAAAACTTCAACATAGTCAATCCTTTGCTTTTGAATATAGCTTTTTGCTACCAATCTCGCCTTGTACACTTTTTTTTTGACATTTTTTTTCTTTGTAGATCCACTTGACACCGATTAGCTTCTTTCCTTTCAGTCTAGGAATTAATTTCAACATGTTATTCTTCTAAATTGATGTAATATCCTTATCCATATCAATTATCCATTTTTCTTTTTTATTGCCTTTTTTAAATATTATAGTTTCACATATGGCAAGATGAAAATATAGTGTTAGATCATCATCAATTGGATTACTTACCCCATACAAGTCATTAAAGCTCCTTATCTTTCTTGGTAGACTAGGTAGGCTACTTTTACTAAAGCTACCATTAAAAGAAGAAGATAAAAGTGAAGTTGAGTTCATTGGTGATTATGGAGGTATAACAAGTTTTTGATGCTCTTCATATCTCTCATAATATTCATCAATAACTAAAAGAAAGTCATATCTCTCATCATCATCATAAGGATTCTATATCATGCTCCTTCTTTATCAAATTCAACATTTTTACTAATCACCATATTTCTTTCATTGAGGTTGTAAAGCTTGTATCATTTGGACTTTTGATCATAGCCCATAATATCATTTTTGTTTCTCCTGTCTTCTAGCTTGGTCATTACTTGATCATCTATATGCATATAATCAATGCTCTCAAACACTTTAAATTGAGTACCATTTGACTTTCTTCCATTTCATGCCTCTTAAGAAGTCATGTCATTCAAGCCTTTCACATGACACCTATTTGACAAGTAAACATCACAATCTATAGTTTCGTTCCCAGACCCTATCCATCTTCTTGGTTTTGATTATGCCTCTCGCTATAAGGATGCTTCTATTCTTTCTCTTCACCACGTCGTTTTGTTACGGTGATCTAGGAATTGTTAGGAGTCTTTTTATACCATGATCTTCACAAAACTCATTAAAACAAAATTCACCCCTTATCTATCCTAAGTGATTTTATAGAATAAACACTTTTTTTTTCAACTAATGCATTAAACTTCTTAATACAATTAAATACATTAGACTTTCATTTTAAAAAGTATACCTATGTTCTTTTACTATAATCTTCAATGAAAAAAAGTAAAAAATACAATTTTTTTACCAAATAAGCATGGTTAAATAGGACCATATATGCTTACATGTATCTCTTATAGGGGGTTGACTTCCTCTAGATGTAGAGTCCTTTGAAAAGCTTTTGCAGAATTGTTTGCTCACTAAACATCCTTCACATAAGTAATTTGGAAGTATAATAGATGGTAGACCCTTCAACATCTTCTTTTGTGTCATCATCTCTAAGCTATCAAAGTTTGCATGCCCAAGTCTCATATGCCAAAGCCAAGTCTCATCTTTCACACATGTCTTTACGCATTTAAGCGTATCCATCTCTATATTTAGCAAAAACTTTTTATTCTTTTTCATGGTTATATTTGCAACCATAGATTCATGAGTATCAAGTAATATCAAAGTACGATCTTTCATCTTAATCTCATAACCTTTCTCCAATCATTGTCCCATATTCAATATATTGCTTTTTACAGTTGGGATATAATAAACATCACCAATAAATTAATGACTACTATTTTTCAATCTAATGAGAATCGTACATTTTCCTTTGATGGAAACCTTTGAATGATCTATGAAGATGACATTACCTTTAATTGATTCATCAAGCTCTATAAACTTGTCTTGTCTCTACACGTGATTGCTGGCACCATTGTCTAGATACCACATGTGTTTCTTTGACTTGTATTTGTTCATCATGGACTAATAATAGGTTGGTTTCTTTCTCCTTTTTTTATAAGAAAATTGGCATTCTTTTTAACCTTTCTGGTTGGATTCTAGCAATCCCTAGTATAATGACCCATCATTTCATAATTATAACATTTAACTTTTGTTTTGTTAAACTTGGGTCTCAGATTGCCGCTGTCAGTTGAACTGGTTGATTAGTTTGCTTCATTTGGTTGACTAGTTGACTTGTTAAGACTACCCTTGCCTCGTCTTCCAAATATGCCTATTCCTCATTTTTCATCTGCCCTGTTTATGTCTTCTATCCCCTCGAGTATATCCAAACCATCTTGCTTCTCTTTTGGATAGTTTTTTTTTTTTAATAAAAGTGTTTTGTACACCTATGTCTTCTTGAATGCCATTGACTCTTTTTTAATGGGCTTGTAGTTTTCCCATGAGTCCTTGAATTGTCAAAAAGTCCATATTTTAGGGTTCTTTTATCGCAACTGCCATATAATAGAACTTCTTTTGCAGCAAGCATATATCTTTTTATACCACACGTGTTTCCTCTATATTCTCTCTATATCTTTTCATTTGATTGTATATGGCCCATACTTTAGCAAAGTAGTTTAAAATACTCTCTGATTCAAGCAAATGCAGCTTTTTGAAGCAACTCATAACTTTTGTAGACATACCTTTCCGACATTGTCAGCTCATTAGTTAGATTGTTGCAAAATTTATCATGCTTGTTTGGCAGTTGCGACGTTGGCCACTATCTCAAAAGTGGTATCATCAAGATATTAGTGGATGATTGTAAGTGCTTGTTGATCATTTCTTTATGCCTTTTACATGACCTCTCTTTGAGCTGAAGTCAACATTACTCCTTTTATAAGCTCCTTAAAGCTTTTTTTCCAACTGTTTCTCACACATCTTGGGAATCTAGCTAAGCTTTCACATTAAAACATCTAATTTCATAATTGTTCTTTGTCAAACAAGGACATTGAAGTGAGAAGTTTGTATTGGTCATGTCAAACAATAAATAAATAAAAACTCAAATACAACTTGTTGGAAGAAAGAATAGCATGATAGGAGTTTATCAATAACAATGCAACAAGCTAAACTAAAGAACAAGAAGAAAATTTGAGAGGAATGAATATTTCATCAATTGTTTTCTCGATTATACTTGTGCTTTATGCTTCTGATTACATGTCTATTTATAAACTTAAAGTTCTAGATAATTAAGGAATTAAATTAATCAAAGGAAAACCTATTCTAAACAAGAAAATTACCAATTCTTTTAATTTAACTAATAGACCAATTCCTCTATTTTTTTCATAAATATCAAATTATGTTTACTTTTCAACAACTTAAAATGGACAAAAATTGTTGAAAGCCTAAAACAATTGCGCCAATGGTAAAGCATTTTAGGGTCGGTGGCACGAGCACCAACAAATGGGGGGTTCACTTGTGCTAGGGAATTAAATGTCGTCTTGTGTCTTTCTTACTGTTAGAATATGTTGTAATATAATGTATGAATATTATCAAATAAATATAAAATTGAATTTAGCCTCTATAAGATTATAATATTATGATTCTATTTGTTTGTTTGGGTATATAAGTATACACAAATTATTCAAGATATATATATATATATATATATATATATATATATATATGGTGTCATTATAATTCTTATATTTTTTTTAATACTTACCATTAAATATCATCCCCTCCCCACAAATTGTTTATCCATGTTCCATCAATACTTATATTTTTGGCTGTCTTGAAATATTTATCTAGTCATATTCATATTATGAAGTATTTAGTCTTCCCATTATCTCTTACTGAAACAATATTTATTGTATTTCTTTTGTCAATATAAAAAAGACAAAAAAAAAAGAGATACAACTTCAAATGATGTATCATTTTTTGATATACCTCATGAACATAATATTTATTGTATTTCTTAATATTTATGAAAAATCAAAGAGAACAAACAAATTAGAACAGAGGGAGTTAACAAGTGTTCCTATCCCTCTGTTAAGAAACCAGAACTAGATAAACCAAAACACATAATGATCATTAAAAATATATTAAAATAATCATTTTTTTTTATTTTAAAAAAATTATCAATATTTTTTATGGTATAGAAACATTAAAAACAATAATTTTAAATTAAAAAAAAATAAACCTTTTTAGAAACGCCGTTATTACAAACGGCACCAAAGAAGCTGAGGCAGGAAGAACATTTTAGTTATTAGTTGCCATAGTCTCTGAGATGATGCACATTTAGTGACCCGTAAAAGACTCACATTTCAGCGAAGAAACTCATCAACATTTTCAATCCCATGCTCAATACCTATATATTACAAACCACATGGAACTATATCATATTCTACAAAACTACTTACATAGAATATGTTCCATGACACAAACTGGCTATAACATCACAGTAAAAAAAACGGGATGATGATTGTACAAAAAATTGAACACGTAAAAGAAGAATTTAAACTCAAATACAAACAGATCAATCACACTTACATGCGGTCACTTGCGCTGGCTGCTAGTTCCCTCCCGAGGATGTAGGGCAGAGGTTCTTCGAAGAACATTTCCATTACAACTTTGTTGGTGAAGGACCTGATAATTTTTAAGGCCGGATTTCCTGAGCCAAAATCTCCTCATTTAAACATCAGCCAAATGGTGAAGGAACAGGCCCTGCGAGGGCATCTGATCTCTTAATACTTCCCATTCCACAGATGATGCATCCAGGAGCAGAGAGAGCTGAAAATTTGGCTCCACAGAGATCGCAAACATCATATCCGATTGTTGATAGACGGCTGAGTGTGGCAGCACAGAAATGGGAAGGATCTTCCAAAGGATCAATAGACTTGTTGGATGAACCCCTCTGAACACACATGTCAATCAGGCTTCTCAACTCATCCTGCTTACTTGGTGGAGCTTTGGAAATGAGGAGCTCAAGCATCTGCTTGCCATAAGCAAAGTTCTGCACTTCCATGTTTCGCTTAATGGCAGTTCGGATGCAATTTATTCGGTGCTTTGCCAGAAGAGGCAAGGAACCCAGATGCCGTGACAATCTTGCCATCTCATCTTTTGCACTGAGTGCACTTGGCCCTTGCACTTTCTGCAGCCGTGCTATTTCCTGCCCAGATGATACTAAAGCATTATTTTTGCTGGCATTAGGAAAGGGACCTCAAATGCGAAAACTAATTGATGGAGAATAATTTTATACATGCATTGCTGGAGAATAACTTGACAAAAGGTATCCATGAGAAAGAAACAAATAGTGTTAAGTAGAACTGAAGTTCAATTTCTTTTAATGATCATTAAAAAATGTACAGCAATCACAGATCTTATTTTAACAGGCTCAAGGAAATGCCATGGTTATATTCCTGTTCATTTGTTTCAATTTAAACCCATCTAGCGTTACTTAAGCTTGAACTTGTCAGCTGGTTAGGCCAGTCAAGGCCTATAACAATTCATATTTTTGACTGACAAACTTAGTTTTTTGGGTCCATGATTTAAATGATATCTAAGTACCTTGAGAAGAGTAACTGCTATCTTGTACTGAGCACAGATGGTTGCTTGAGCTTTAATATCAGCACCACGAGAGTTATCCTTAGCTAGTGCCAGGAAAGCTTCATCAAAACACGACAAGGCATCAGGAAGTTGATTCTGTTCAAGGTGTGCAAGTCCAGTCTTGAAACATACTGGTGCAGCTGCTCCTCGGGGAACCTATAATAAGCCAAGCCACAAGGGTAAAGAAAGAGAGCAGGATAAGGCAAGCTAGACTACAAACATGTCAACTGTGCATAGCCAATGCACATAGCAACAAGTTATACAGAATGGGGGAGTACATTCAAATGCCTGCAAATCAATAACCTCTTACGTGCCACCACTCTCTTATATACCCTACCCATAGTTGGGTGAAATACTTGGTTACTATAATATTCTAAGAGAAGCAATAGCATACCCTGGCAGAAAAAGAAAAAAAAAATCAAATATAGGAAACTAAAGCCATAAAAAGGCAGATTCACCTGTCCAGGTCTCACAGATGATGGCAGAGATGCAGGGGCAGGAGTTTTTCCTGAATCTGTAACTCCAAGAATACTAAGATCAAGAGGTTGTGTGGAAAGGGGAACCTGAGGCGCTTGAACTTGTGGCTGAGGTGGAATACCAGCCTGAATGGAAGCTTGAGGTGGGACACCGCCATCAGCAAGTCCAATGGACGCAAGTGGGGCAGCTAGTTGAGTTGCTTGTGGTGGAATACCACCATCAGGAAGACCAATATCACTCACAGAAGCAGCACCTGGGTTGGGAATACCACCTGCATTGTTGCTTCCAACCCCTTGAGAAACTTGATCCAATTTTGCAAGGTAAGTTCCTGGAGGTGGCAGAGATGCTGCAACTTGCAGGGAAGGTATTGTGTTCTGGAAGAAGTCCTCTGGGATGGGTCCAGCTGTAACTCCTCCACCCATAACCATAGGACCTGGTTGTGATACTGGAGCAGGTTGCATTAATGAATCAGTAACAAACATATCAGCAGAGGCAGAAACTGGGGCAGTGGTTGCAGGAGGTTGGGATAAAATTTGACCAAGGTCCTGGGAACCAGTTAATGACTTTGTCCTCATGGGTGGGCCTAAACCATCACCAAGTTTAAACTGTCTTGTGGCTTCTTTGATCTTATTGACATCCACTGTAGTAGATGAAACTGGCTTCTCCCGAATTCTAATTTGCAGCTTCTTTGTTTTTGACACTCCTTCCTCGTCACTGCTGCTACCATCATTAGCAGTTCCATACATAGTTTTCTTGAATTCCTCTTCTGCTTTTGCCTGTTCATCAGCAGCAGATGTACCTGCGTTTTGCTTGGTGAAAGTTTCCAGACCCAACAAAGAATCAAGCTTCACGTGACCATCAGCCAGCCCATTTGACTTATTGGATATGGATTTGGCTAAAGCATTTGGAAGCCCATTTGGCTTATTGACACCAGCAGGGATAAATGCTTTGACCAAACTGTCTTCCCTTACTTCAACAACATTCCCTCTTCCTTTAATTGAACCCAGGTAAACACCAATATGATCTGTAATGATGGCCGGGATGGTACCGTCATCAGTCTTCATGTATGGCATCACTTCTCCAGCCAGCTCCCACTGAGGTATACTCTTCAAATTAGTAGGAGTTTTAATTTCCCAGTTCCCACCACCCCATTCAGGACCTTTGGGAACCATGCTCTCAGCAGCAAAGTTGGCAAAAATGCCTTGTGTCCACCCAGTAGAGCGAACTCTTAATATCCTCTCACAGTATCGTCTCAATTGTGAATCCAAACCTTCTTCTTCCAGTTTCTGAGCAAGGCGCCGCATGGAACTGGGGTTAAGGTGGCATATAAACAAATCAAGCATGCCTTCGTAATCTGCAATGACTTCAAAAGTTTCTTTTGCACTATCAAACTGGCCATACCTGCAATTTGAAATTTATCAGTAGTTTAAGAAAAAAAAAAGTAGGCTATTTAACAAGAACTATACAACCATAACAGGTAACCATCATCGCATCTTAAATCACAACAAATCTGCACTTCAAGAAAATGAGAATCTTAGTTGTACGATGGAACATAAAACCACCTATTTCTAAAAACTAAACTTGTATTCCACAAACAAATACAAAGCAACAATACTCATAGATCTAATGTTTTAGGTAACCCATATTTCAATCTGCAAAAAGAATACCATGAATATTCAGAAGAGAATAATATTGGCTACAGATTTTTTCCAGCAATTTAAGTTTATATTCATTCTACATCACATGCAACACTAATTATTCCAATTCTCTGTTATGCTCATGTGGAGGGGGAAGAAAACAAGAGTGAGAGAACAAAAACCAGCTGTTTTATAATGAAAGTTGTGGGGAGATGCAGTGAAAGAAAAATACAGTTAGAAAAATGTGAAGGAATCTTTAAAATATTGTTCTTCGCTCAAAACAATGACCAAGAAATACAATTCCTCACATGAATGTACCTGGTAGATGACTCAAAACTCAAACCTGTCATCAAAGACTATTTTAAGATGAATGGAGAGATTAAAAGCATGCCAGCATCCATGTTTTGTAGGATGGCATATTGAGTGGCTAAAAGTGTTCCATAAAACAGCTTGGAGGAAATCCTTGAAATGTTATATTAAAGTTACAGAAACTAGCATGCAAGCAATATAAAAGTTGCTTAAGTTAACGAGAAGAAAATAATAACCCAGAGAACAGAGATGGATTTACCACAAAAAGGTTCAAATGATAAAAGAACAAACAAAAAATAAAATTAAGAGTATTGACCTCTATCCAAAAATTGCAAATTAATATATTTCTAAATATCCTCACATGAATGTATTTTCTCTAGATGACCTTATGACTTGAATTTTGTAAAATTAATTTAGGAAAAAGAGGCGAAAGTAAGGTGAACACCAAATATCTTGTTGACACATGCAGAGAATGCCAAAAAAAGTTATTGGAGCAAGATAGGAAATTGCAGAAAGTTGCAAAAGGGAGAAAGAATGAATGATAAGAATGTTACAGGAGTTTAGAGAAAATCAACTGCAAGAAGGTGTGGTGATTGGCACAATTAGGTCTATAAATGAGCTACAGCCTCTCGTAGGTTGTCCACCGAAACATGACTTGATAAATGACATTACACCTAAACGGTTTCACCTTACAAACATATATAACAATCACACAGTAAGTACCAATCATTGTACGGATAAAAGACAGATGCAAGAGGTGTATACATATGCACGGGCAAAGATATTTTTCATTTGCTTACTTGATGCAGGCATATCCCAACTGTCGAAATCGGTGGAATAAGTGAGATGTTGGAGGACATTTTGGATGATCTCTAGAACGAAAGAACTCATCCTTCAAAACATCTAAAGCAGTAGAAAAACGGAGGGCTTCGATAGCATACACACCCCGCAACACCTGTGTTGGCCAACTAAGATGTTCAGAAACTATTCAGATGAAAAACAAAAAACTGGGGAGTAGTGCATCAGATTTCACTCACCTGAGTGAACTGTGGACCAGCTTGGGATAATGAAACTGCAAGATCTCCACAAACAGGAGGACCTCTAGCAAGAATATCAAGAGATCTTGGTGTAATACGCAAGCTGTCAAACCTTCACTTGGATAACACATTAGAGAAGTAAGAAGCCTAGCATTCATGTGCAGCAACAAACTGATATTGCAGAAAAGTGTATGGAAAGTGCAAAAGGTCCTTAATTAATAAAGCGTTGGGAACAAGATTTTGTTTCATAATGCAGTGAAATTCCAGTGGACACAAAAGATAGCTTGTGCAAAAGAGAGGAAGACCTTGATGTTATTTGGTACAGTATTTCTGACAGGTCAAGCTTCTGCTCAAAAGTGTGTTGCATTGTGGCAAATCCGATAAGAAGAGGTTCAAGGAGTCCAACAAGACAGCTCTTAATCTCAACCCCTTTCTTTTGTCTGGGATTAACATCTGTAGGGTTAGCAAGCAGCAATCTATCGTTCAGAGCACCAACCAAAACTGCACAGAGAGAGTTAATATCAATCACCAGGAAGATGATAGTGCATGCTAGAATTGTAATTAATGCCATAAACAACTTTTGAGAGCACCAAACTATGAAGTAAAAAGACTAACCATTCAAAATATAATAAGATATGTACCTGCGTAGGGCAAGCTAACAGAAAGAATTGTCCTCACAATTCCATCCCAACCAAGGACACTAATCGCAGTGGCAGTAGAAAAAAGAAGAGCAGGTCCAAGCCACAAAAGGGATCTAAAGTGCAAATAAGTTAAGTGTTCCAAGAAATATGTATAATTCAATAAAATCATTGAAATCATCATTAAAAGGGACAAGTTTCATCCAAGAAGTTTTCTGTTAGGATATTGAGGGAAGTCCTTTATCAAATTTTGCGGAACTGCTTGCCAGTATATCAAGATCCGCTGAAACCATAAGCACCCTGTGTGTGGTTAATATCCCTGCAACATAGCCTCGAAGAGTTTCTTGCCAATGCACCTGTAGCAGCAATTGACAGTGCCATGTTTTTCAGAAAATAAATTCAAAATTTAAAACATCAAACCAAATAACATATTACATCTCAATGGTCAGTGATTAGAAAATTTAGACTCCGGTTTAATTATACAGTGAGTTAAAAGTCTATTTTCTTGATGCAACTACATATACATATTTATCAATTGACAGACGGAACATATATTAGCAATGAAGGTGATAACACACTACTCTTTATTACTTTGGCCTATGCGTGATAGAACATGAAGGTGGCAGTTTGTTCACAACGGTAATGGTAATTTATTCTGGTTTCCCTTTAATTGATGCTTGTAGAAAAGAGAAACTGCATGTGAGACTACAACAATATTCATTACATTCATTAAATACAGCACAAAGTTCAAAAAGCACGAGTCAGTATGTAAAATATTGTCTTATATTCCATCAAACTAAGCACTCAAACAAATGCAGTATGCCTGAGCCACTGCAATGACCGAGCATGTATTTAGCCAACCATAGGCAGTAACTAGAATTAAAACTGCATATCCTATTATAAAACCTACTAATAGTTATGGACTGTAACCTGAACTAATCTACTACAGAAACATGCATCAACCATTGGCCCATATGCACACAGTTAAGTCAGGTCACCATGTCAAAATAATGTGTTTTAGGACAAGACAATTCTAAAGGTTTCTGGCAATGTAGAAGGATCTTTTAACTGTAAACAGCTACGATCCAGCTTTCACAGAAGCACCGCTACTGTTTGACATTTTGCTTCAGAAAGCACTCCATGTGGGGCACAGTTCAGTAATCACGAGATAAAAAGGAGTGGTAAAGAGGTTTACTTGTTGGGGTATAGGAACACGAAATTGCTTCTCAATTAAGACTCAACTCTATAGCATGGTCTGTTTTTATTCTTTGCCATGTTGTTTTTAAACATCAAATATATGTATTGCTTGGAAAATTAACCTATTTACCTGGAGGACAATCTCATTCACTTTCAACTTGATTGACTTTTTCCCTTCAGTTTTTGTTGATATATAATTACCATCTGAAGTTGAGAGCCGGTATCCTTGCACCATCTTTGCAAAGCCAATATGGCTCCCGTTAGAAGCAAACATCAAAGTTGACTCTGCAACAAAGTGTGATTTCTGTAAATATCATATTCCATTAATGAACATGATATCAAATAAGAATGATCTCATTTCCTCAAACACCTAGTGGCGTGGTAAAAATACGATCAACTTCGCTTTCAAACAGGAACTGCATAGGACCCCGAAGAGAGGCACCATTTGTTTCAGCAAAATGGTTTTCTTCGAGTAATAAGTTTTTTTCACCAGCTTCTTTTGAAGCTCCTCCTGGCAGAATATAAAGAGCCACTCCAGTCTTGTCTTCATCAAGAATTGCAAATTGACTTTCACTTGGACCAATAAATGCTGCATCTCGACCTAGAAAAGTAGAAATGCAGTGAAGTTAGTCATTGGCGGATTGTTATACCTTCACATGCACAAAAACAGTGGGCAATATCAGCCACAAACACATTTGACAGATGCATACCTTTGATTGTGCTTCCTTTGTTGTTGGCTGGCTGAGGATTAGTACTTTCCCAATATAGTACCACTTCATTTGCAGAGCCACTGAATTCATAAACAACAAGAAATAAATGTTGTTTTATACTGTACACCATGTGCTTCGCTTGGTATTCCACGTTTCCAGGAATCTGAAAGAAAAACTTGATTTAGCAGCTCAAATTATAAAATTAGCCTGCAAAAAGGATCTGATAAATGAAATTCAAGTTGCAATACATTGCCTCCCAATATCACTACCAAAAAATAATAGCACTTAGTTTTAACATTACCGATGTGTAGAGTTTCTTGTATATATTATCCACACCAGAGCAGAAATTATATGCCATGAGGTTTAAGCCATCAAGGTAAAACGCCCTGACAGGATAATGAAGTACTCTGTTCTCTTTGTTAAAGAAATTTAGCTCCAAATGAATAGGCTGTCAATGAAGCCAACATAGTCAGATGCAAGATCAGGCAAACGCGAATCAAAATAAATAATTAATACAGTTACCTGGCAAACAGGAATGTCCCTCAGATGATGTTTGGTATCCAAAATAGTGATGAGAGGCAGCCGCGATATGGGAGCACTTTTGGCATGGCCTTCCATGAAATGCTGTGATTCATGAGTCAGCATTAGAGCAGATTGGAGATACAGTTTATAACCCAAAAAAGGATATTTGTAGAGACATTTCTGGCCAATGCAATAAAGATATGCAGATGGATAGCATTGAATAAAAAAAAGTAATATAGAGCATATAAATTCTGATTCACTTGAAGGAAGTGTTATAAACCAATAGGACAATGGTTACGGACTCAAATATGAACTGAAGGAGATCTGACACATAAAAACACAAGTCACAGTCATGCAATTTTAGTTAAAACTTTTAACATCCCATTACAGCTAGGCCCAATAATAATTACATAATGCCTTCTACAAATTATGAATTCAATCATTTACTTAATGATAGCCATCACACAGCAAAGAGGAAGGGAGATAATTAGGTAGAATGTAAGTCCTGTAAAGGCCAGGTTCTGGGAGCAGTGACCTTTCTTTTCTAAATGAAGAACTGACAATGGTCCAGTTATTCAACATTTATAAAAGAAGGGAAAAACAGAATTTGACTGGATAATAGCATTAGTGTGGTAGGTAAGCAACATACACTGTAAAGGAATGCCTTCCTTGCAACGTCTGAAATTGTCAGCTGACTTTGGCTGCCACGAAGGATAATAATTTGTCATTAATCATACAACAAAATAAAAAGAATAATTAGCATTTTTATTATTATTTTACATAGTAGAGAAGATTGCATACTAAGCATTCATAGCATAGCACAGAAATAAAAGGAAGCCATGATGAACAAATGCTAGCTCAAAATGAATTGTGAAAATTCCAAACAATCACCATCAATGTGCCCCACTTTAAAACCATTTTCACTAACCCACCTAAGGGTGGAGCCAACTATTCTAGAAATCTACATGACCAGTCTCCCTTCTGTTGGTCAGAACCAATAACTAGGTAATTGTTCACACTTACCCCTTGAGGTGATGCTCTTGCAGCTGTGCTTGAAGTTGATGGTCTGCCAGAATTCCTGATGAGCCCAAGGATGAGAGCTTTTCTTTCAAAACAGAAGCTGCAAGTCACCTCTACCATTAGAATATCAAGATAATAATCACAAATCTACTATATCCACAACATGATAATATGATGGTGGCAAGTTGGTATCAAAAAATTAATCATCCACTCTTAAAAACAGAAGTTATTGCAAAAGAACATAACTATCATAATGAAAGAAATAAAATTTCATTCACTGTTGTTGTTCCCATTAAACAACACCAGGGAAAATTCTGGATAGGGTTATTACTTTCAAGATTTAGGAATCACTATATATAGTTAAGAACCTGTGGTGCCTGTAGTAAATATAAATCAATATTTTAACCGTACATTAGCACCATATTTCCCACCATGGGTGATAATGACTGTCCTGCCAATACAAGCAATTCCATGTTGTTGCTGTTGTTGTAAACAACAAAATTCCATTTATTGTTCCAAGAGATGCATATGACTATTTGGTGGGCTTGGGGATGGAACAAGCTAAAGTGGCACTAGGACTAAAAGGCAGGCAACTTAATTCTTAAAACAATGGAATGAAGCAACAAACAACACTGAACTACAAGCAAAGATTTAACAGTCGTCGAAGTTGCAGAAACCCTATGAAGTTAGATTAGAAGTTCCCACAAAGAGACCTAAAAATATTTTAAAAATTGTCATTTTGGAACAAACAGGAAGCCTCCAAAATAAGACAACAGATATTTGTTGAATTAATTCAAGGCATCAAGGGGTGGGCGCCCTTTTTAGCTCTTAGGCTGCTCCTGTTAAACCAGGAATGCATGTTCTGTGTCAAGACAAAATCAGCAACTTCTAGCACATCAAAGTGGGTAAAAGCTTTTTCATAGTCCTGGAGGCGTCCACTCCATGAATGTCAACAGGCTTCAGGACAAATTATTATAAGTTGGGAATAAGTAAAAAAAGAAAAGAAAAATTAGAACAGGTGTTTGATGTGGAAAGAAACAGTGAAGTTCAGGTCATTGATTTGTTAAGGAAGCAGCCACAAGCGTTAGATATTAGATGATAAAACACAAAAATTAGCATCCAGGTCCCACAAAGCAACATTCTCCAATAATTGAACATCAATGAGATAAAGCAATATCATCTATATGGATGTACAAAAATGTTTCTACCATTTTGCATTATTGTGACTTTTTCCAGTGCCAGGGTTCTGATTGTGCATTCCTGTCACTAACAAATTCTGTCCAGTTCAAATAACTGTACTTCAAATAGTAACTATAGTTAGACTCAAAATCACTAGGCTTAGTCCAGTGACCCCTGCCCCTCTTAATAGATGGATGAGTTAGGGAAAAAGGATTTACTGCTAGGCTAAAGACACTGAAGAACGAATAAAAATTAGCCCCTTGTATACATCACTCAACTTTAATATTTTTCTTTAAATAATTCAACAGAGACAAAAGTCTTCTCGCTTAACCTTCCTACAAGGATTTGGATCTAAAAAGAGGCACAACTCTGACTATAACTTTCAAAATGTTAACAATCAGTGACTTTTATACGCACACATAACACCCTGCAAAAAGAAATGAAACAACAACTTGAGATAGAATCTCATCCCAAATAAAAATCAACCCACAAAACACCTCACAAAGCCCCCAAAGCATCACACAGTAAAAGAGAAAAACTATCCCATTCTAGAAAATGATTATGAAGATAAATCATTCTATTCCACTATATAACTGAAGAAACAGCTGATCTCTACAATAATCTTACAATCCTCCAAAATTCCATTAAAAATGTGTTCGTTTACACAGTACATCTCCCTCCCACCTATAATAAACTCTTGTCCTCTTCATTTTTCAGCTTTCCTGGTCATTGGACGCTAATTTCCGTACTTCTACATCTCTAAATTTTATTGAAGTGCAATCCTTGTCCATAAAAAAAAATTCTCTGAAATTCATATATTAAAACTACATTGTTTGCAGCTAGATAACCCTGCAACTGGCACCTAGAACTCAACCCACCTAATAGCTGTTGAATTAATGTCAAATCACAAATGTTCAACCCCATTTCAATAAAGAATTAACAAAACCTAAATCCATTGCTGTCCACCACATATCAGTACTCCTATGTATCATCTTTCATAAAACACATAAAAATTAAAATCAGAATAGGCTATTGAATAAAGTGTACAAGCAAGATCATTTTGCAACTTTGAAAATAAATATCCCAATGTGCTAAGAAAATCAGTTGAAATAAATTTAAAGAACCGATTTTCAAACAATAAAAGATGGGAAGAGTTTCCAGACAGATCCAGGATTCCAGATTGAATAAATCATTCACCTGATGATCCCCTTGCACTTTGCAGAACAGCAAAAAGCTGTTTCCTTCCATCCCTAGTGTAAGCAGTCCTACCTTTTACATTGTCAACACCAGTCATATTCTGTCACGAAGAAAAACGAATCCACTTTAAGCTTCAGATATAAGAATTTGAATTTGACCAACAAAGATGGTTGTGCTTAACTGCAAATAAAAGAGCTGCTAAATTCAGTTTGGGGTGAACTTCTAAGGCTTTAATTTTCGGTAAAGGGTAAATTGCTTCTCCACCCTGTTGAGATAAAATACGCGGGATGTCAATTGATTCAATTCCTGTACAGCAGCATTCATAAAGAAGAATCAGTCTGTGACTACAATTAACATTACAAGAAAAACAAACAAATTAAAAATATTGAAACATCAGTCAAAATTCATCTGAAATCTCTAGATCTTAGATGTCTTTTCATGACCTTTCAACTCTTCTATTACTTAAGCCTCATCCCCTGAAATTTTATAGATGACATCCATTTCTAGCCCACAAGAACAATTTATATTGTTTAAAAAATGTACAGAATATTTAAAGAAGCAAAACATTCCACTAGCTCCATCACATTGCAACAAATAACAAAGAAACAAAACATGCTGCAGAAGTGACCTTCCTTGCTAGCATCAAAAACTAAATTCAGACCTTGGGCATTAGCACAAATGTATGATGGTGGGATGGGAATGAGATATGTCTAATGTTTAACTTTTACCTCTACCACCAGCAAGAATTAAATAACTTTCAAGTACAACTAAGAGAAGTTTATGAAACCATATAGAAAAAACAACATGGATATATCAGTACATTCTTTTGATATTGAAGCAGAATGGTTGTTCGAAACAACAGTGACTAACCAGCAGGCTCGAAAAAATTTGCTTGCATTGGAGGTCTATTGGGATTCAGTATCACTCGTGTTTTCCATGTTTGTAAAGTCCCATCCCTGGAAACAGTAACAAGTAACCGCAACACTGGAAGCCAAGCAATTGATGTGATTGGTTGGGAGCCCACTTGTGTTCTGCAATTGCACATAAAGCAGATTATTAGAAATGAAGTCAAATAGAACAATCAGCTGAAAAATGGAAGAATGAAAAGCTTCTTGAACAATTCATTTGCTTATTTCCAATTATGGCCAAAGCAGAGTTGGGTTTGGAAGAGGGTCAGTAATAGATATGGCCATTTAATACTCTGCATCAAGTAGCTACTCTAGAAACTCAAACCCATCGTCACACCCTAGTAATTCCAATTCAAAACTTCTTCCTTTCCATCAACTAATAGCCTAAGGTCATATGCAATATGAGACTATAAATTTAAATTATATGCACTTTTGGCTTTTATTTTTTTCTTGAAAATAAATGTATGCTTCTTGTATTGACAAACTATGATGAGGGTATTGCCTTTTGGAAGATGGAATTATGGTATAAAACTTAAGAAAGCTGAAAGCATCATGATTAAATAGAGTTGCAAGTGTACCTGCATCGTCTGGGAAGGTCCATTCATCACTGAAGTGATTTTATTAGATACCTATATGTTCATTTAGAGGTGCCGCATTCAGGCATTTGATTTTCCACTTTGATAAATGTTAACTTTTCTAGTTATATAGTAATATTTTCAAGCCCTATCTTTTAAAATCACAAGAACAACAAGGATCTAGCTTTCCCGACCCTTCATTGCAAGACAAAAAAAAAACTGATACTTGCAATTTATAGTTTACAAAAGAAAGGTAATGGATTGCATTTTTATTAGCTAGTTCAAAATAGATCCAGGTGTTGTGCATTCACCACAACTATATTAAGAAATTTCCAATGAGTGAAGTCACTAACTTCCAATCAATGAACTAACCAGCAACTGGAAGATACCAAAATTCTCTTAGCAGTAATTTCTATACATATTAGTAAAGGGAGAATCAGTAGTCTCTCCACTCACAATTTCTATTAGCAAAACTAAACAACAAAAATTAGGATAGAAAGAAAGAAGAAATGCATGTCAAAACATGTTGGTATAGCCTGTTAAACAAACAAAAAAAACAGTATAACTGCAGAACAACTAACATTCCAATCATACTAGGTCTCTCTGTCGAGACATCCCATGCCAGAAGGGTACCACGTCTATCACCAACAAAAATCCATTCCAACGTTGGATGAAAAGCAAATGCACCAGCACCAATTAGCTTAATGGTGTTATCAACTGCAATGTTGAACAAAAGAAAGAAAAGGTGAGTGTAATGTGTTTGAAGAAGGCTACATAATGAATCCTCTAAAATAAATACTGGTATTATCAATAATCTTACGTTGTAATGTGTAATGAACAGCATATGAGTGAATATTGTAAGCTCGAATCAAACCATCTGCATAAGCAACATACTGGAAGAAATAATGCAAAATTAAACCAAACAGTTGGTAGAACTTCTACTGAACATGAAGTAAGCTTAAAGCTTAGACACGACATTCAATAGGCAGACACAAGCAGTAATCAGGACTTCCACTGGATCAGACCTCGGCAACGTCTGAATCCAATTTGATCTGATAATATAGATTTGATTGAGAAGATTTTATCCATTAATTTCTTTACAATTCAAATGTGAATGATCTGATTGTTAATAAAAATCAAATGTGAAGTTTATAATACAGCCCTCCCCTTTTCTAATGGAAACATTTGAGATGTAGACTGTCCCCAACTACAACTTATATATTATGCAAGTCCATGTACAGCTATCTTCGCCATCCGCCAATATAATAGAACAGATCAACAGAAACATATACATAGCTACATATTCAAACACAAGCTGGCATCTCAAAGTGTCTAAGCTCCATCAGTATTTGTCTCTACTCCATGTCTAAAAGGACTATGCAAAGCAGTTGCTCTTTTATGGTCAACTACTTCTGCTCAAACCATGACTCTGTGTACTTCTATCATATTTACTATTCTCCCTCGCTAGCACCATCAGCAGGATTGAGACATATATGTTTATTTTCATGTTTGATAAACAAAGAGTATACTGCTCTTCTCCATCACTTTATTCTAGGGGTCATCAAATAACTAATGTTGAATGTGAGAATCAATCCATGGATGATCCCTAAGCTTATAATGTGAAAGTTCATAGATCCTTTTCACTGATTCATTGGATTAACAGATAAAATCGGATTTACCAGGACAGGATGGCGCGTATGGCAAGCAAGATTTACAATAGGCTTCTTCAGATCAGTCTTTATTTTTGTGGGTGCTCTTCCTCCATCAACCGTTCCAACCACTTAACACAAAACATTTTCACAATTACAAAATTGCTGCAACTTATAACAAACAATAAGGAAATAAAGAGTGAACAACATGAACCAACCAGTTACGCTCATCCTGCGGTGGAAGCCGAAAATACAACAGGTTGCAATGGGGTCAAAGCCATATGAACTTCCGTATCAAAAGATAAGGGTTCCATTTTCTTTTCAGGCGAATGCAAAACCCAACTTTGCTCCGTATCAAAATCACACGACCGAATCGTACCATCCTAAGATTAAACAAATCACAAATCAACACTAAATGCTCTCAAAATGCTAAACGCGAAAATGCGTGCGATTTGGACCAACCTCAACCATAGCAATAACAGCATGGCTAGTATTAGGACTGTAAGCCCATGCGAAGAACGGATGCACCAATGTCAATGGAAGATAATTTGCTTCCTGTTACTGCATCAAATTCTAAGGAAAAAGAAAAACACTAAATTATTATTATTATTATTATTATTATTATTTAAAAAAAAAAAGCATGAAAAAAAACCTAACAAATTACCGATGATGTAAGTTCCGATCGCGGCGGCAATGAGAGTTTGAGTAGGGTGAAAAGCAGCAGCATGAGGTTGTAATGGTTTGTGAAAACCACGAGCGACATGTCGTAGATCCAGATGCTGCACAGTTGTCCACTCCATTCTCTTAGCTTTCTGGTGTTTCTCTTCACTGTTTGTATACTTATAATAGTATCAGCATCATTAGACTTCAAAATCTTATATCTGCTTAGATCTGAATATTGAATTACAACTTTGTAAATGGTGAGAGAGAAGAGAGAGCAGTTTGAAACTTTAAAGAAGAAGACCATAATAATAGGCCGGCTATAGACTTTAGTTTGGGCTTACAAGAAGTTTTCATGAGCTTCGTTTTGGGCCTATAGTGGGCTCTTGTCTAGCCCACTAAGATTACTGGTATGTGATATCCCTTTTATGCAATATCCTTCCTTTGAAACGTTGAAACGCTTTTGGTGTAATAGTGTGGCAGAGGAAGTATTTTAAAGTGTATTTTATATTAAAATATTTTTTATTTTTTAAAAATTATTTTTTATATTAATATATTAAAAAATAAACATAAAAAATTTATTTTAAAACAAAAAAAATTAATAGCGAAAACAACAGAACACCTATAATGTTAAGTAGGTACTTAAAGGATGTTTAGAAGTGTGATCATAATTGCAGTTTAAAGTAATTTTTACTCAATAATAAATTAAAATAAATTTTTTTATTTTTAAAAAATTATATTTTACTTCAACACATCAAAACAACTTAAAAATATATAAAAAAATAATTTTTAAAAAAATATAGTTTTAACTGTATTTCTTTGCGTATCTTCTAGATTTTATTTTATTTTATCGGTAGTATGGTGCAATCCTCCATCAATATATATAATTATAATTAAAAATAATGAAAGTTACTTGAGATTTGAGTTTTATTTTACTGAAAAAAGCTACTAAAAATATTAAATTTGCTTATGTCTCTAAAGAGAATGAATTACGAGGCAATCCTGATTTGATATAAAGATGACATCAATGCAACTAGACCGATAACAATTGAACTACACCTGGCACGTAATTAAAATTAATAATAATCAATGAACCTCTGTTTACAAGAGGATAAAAGAAAGCTTTATTATGTGACGGTTCCACTAATTCTAAAAATTAATTTCAATACTAAATTTTATCTTTATTATTTCTCAATCTTTATTGAATGAGAGAAAAGAAAGCGAATAGTTTGGATTTTTGGATTCTAGTCTAAAAAAAAAGATGTTATTTCTATTATTTTAGCCATCAAAATAGTAGATTTTTACTTCAAATGATTTCATATGATAAAAAATTTTGAATTATTTATTTTTTATCTTGAAAATTCCTAAAAAAAACATATATGAGCTCGGAAAAAAATCGGGTTTCGTGTTGATTTTGGATTTTTAAGGGTTTTTTGCACTTTTGAAGGTTAAGAGTTGATTTAACAAGATTATTAGGATGTTTTCTAGGTATTT